>LJIJ01000890.1:0-67780 GCA_001718145.1 Orchesella cincta
ATTCGTAGTCATTCTAGAGTTTGGTATACGTTGGTTTGTTAGGTAACTTGATGAAGTGGTTGGTTTTATTGCATGTTTGAGTTGTTCTGCTGTGACTCATTCCATGGTTCTAATCTTTTGGAGGCCCTTTGAGTGGTTGTAAAAATTAACAGGGAATTTCTGTTATGTTGTAGTCATCGCTGTATCGAGGGCTGGTGTTTTCTTAACATGTCCAGTTCTGTTTTAGTTTGTTTGTTCTAGCTTTCTTTATTATTCGTAATAACGATGGTTAAGTTGTGTTTCCACATCGTACTTCTTTCTGCGATAGAAGTATCTGATGGATTTTCTTGTCAGTTGCTTATGGCTGCATGGAACGGAGTTGGTTTTTTTCAACTTCTTGAAGAACAATTTAGGCACGCTTTAGATCGTTTTGTTGCATCTTCACCGGTGTCATCAGACATCATATCGGATTCTGATGTTGTCAGCCAAGGTTTCACTCAACGTTGTTGTTTCCCACAGAGTCAGCTCCTGTTTGAGACTTTTGTTGTACTTCCGTTCTCTTCCCACAGACTTTTCTGTAGCTGTTGTAGTTGAAGGCACCTTTCGTCCATCTAGTTGTGGCAGGTTATCATCTTCCTTCTCTGGATGCGGGTTGTGGTTTGGGAATCAAAGAGAAGAATCTACATCATTTCCATCAGAAGGCTCGTCGTAAACAGATTTTTCAGATAAGGGTGTCGCTTCGATTCAGCCATTAAATCAACGGAACTCTTAGTTGTGGTCTCACTTTCCCCAGTGACAAAAGAAGCTCTTGAGCTAGTGCTCTCGCTCTCCATTTTCTAAAGTGTTGCTTCCACTCTTTCCGTTGTTGATGTTGAGGAAGCTGACTCTGGACCAGTCGTTGTCACCTCTGAGGGTTTTCAGATTGCGAATCCTCTTGTTTTTAACAGTTGTTTCAGAAACTGAACCCTCCAGTTGAAGTTACGGATGAAGAACCCGTCACTATATCCATAATAGCTTGCATGGTCGTTTCCAATAATGAAATCGGAGTGGCATCATCCACCCGAATTTCTTCAGCACTTGGAACTATCGTTGTTGCATCTTGGCCCATGTCCTCATTCATTATCGTCTGTGATTCTGTATTTTTCAGGTGAGTTCCACTCAAAGTTGTCGTTTCAGCTCTGGCTGTGGTGCTTATCAAAGTAGAGTCCGCTTTCTCCTCCATTTCGTCAACTTCTGCTGATGAAGATGTTGTAGCCCTCTCTGCAATGGAATCTATAGAGTAGACTCTTCCAAAAGCTTACTTTCACTCGTGGTAGTGGCAATTTCATCTTCTTTGACTTCAGAAGCAGCTTTTAGTGTTGATGTCAACTCCGGTTTCATACTGAATTCCGTACTAGTAGCAGCTTCCGTTTCAGTGGTCGTTTTCGAACTTGAAACTGTTGTTTCAGCTTCAATAGGCGAACTGCTTGTTCCCAATTCAGGTGAACTAGTCGTTTGCTCAGCTCCACGCCTATTTGACACAGTTATTTCCTCTGCCTTACGTCCGGTTGTAATATCACTATTATCATCATCCTTTCTCAAAGTGGTTTCATCCATTATCGCTTGAACTGTTGTAGGTTCCATTTCAACTGAAACAAATCCTGATTCGTTGTAGTTGTGCCCTTTTCTGTACCAACATTGCTGCTACTTGCCTTCTTCAGTCCATGAGATTTGCTCCGGTTGTACTCTCCCCTTTCTTGTTCATCCATTTGAGAAGCATTTTATCATCCAAACTGTCAGCGGTAGTGCTTAACGAAGACAATTCATTTATTCTTCCCCTTTCGTAGTAAAATCCATGTCTGAGCTTGCAGATTTCATTGTTTGACATTTCTGAATTTTTTCGCTTGCTTCGTGGTCGTTGTTTCTCCTTGAGGATTTGAAGACGATGTCTTACATCTTCAGACACTTTCCCTTTCCGTTGTGGTGCTAACAAGCGCCTTTTCAGATGCTGGAATAATACTATTATCGTCTTCATCAGAAATAGTTGTTGTTTCAACAGAGTCTGTTACTGCTTGAATCCTTAATGTTGTACTTCCGCTCTCTTCCACAGATTTTTCTGTGGCTGTTGAAGGCACCTTTCGTCCGTCTAGTTGTGGCAGGTTATCATCTTCTCTCCTGGATGCAAGTGTTGTGGTTTGGGAGTCAATAGCTGAAGAATCCACCTCATTTCCAGCAGAAGGTTCAGTCGTGACAGATTTTTCAGATAACGTTGTAGATTCAGGATTGGAATCTGTCATTAAATCAACGGAAGTCTTAGTTGTAGTCTCAATTTCCCCACTGACAAAAGCAGCTCTTGAGCTAGTGCTCTCGCCCTCTTTTTCTTCTCCAGCAGACATTTCTAACGTGGTAGCTTCCATTTTTTCCGTTGAAGTTGTGGAAACGGAATCTGAAGCAGCAGTTGTCACTTCTGAACTGCTTTGAGATTGCAAGTCTTCTGTTTTAGTTGTTGTTTCAGATACAGAACCCTCCGTTGTGGAAATTACGGATGAAGAACCCATCACTATATCCATGATAGTTTGCATAGTCGTTTCCAATAATGAAATCGGAGTAGCATCTTCAACACGAATTTCTTCAGCATTTGGAACCATTGTTGTTGTTTTCTGCTCAAGGTCAACATCATCATCACCACTACTCGAAGATACTGTGGTGGAACCCGTCTCAGAAATATCTTGGCTGGATTCAGTGGAAGATGGTCCAAAACTGCTTCTAGATTGAGTTCCGCTTCCTGTTGTAGTTTCGACAGAAGAACCGTTGTTGTAGATGGGGATTAATGGACGTTGCTTCTTGCTCAACCGTCATAGTTGTAGTTTCGGTGCTTGTTGTGGTTGGAACCTTTCTAGAAGTTTACCAACATCATCCTGCTCAGTTGCAACCTCTGAAATACTCTGGTCTGTAGTGGTTGTGCTCATGAAGACCGAGTGGTTTTCCCGTCTACTTCAGAAGCAATAGTGCTTGTAATTTCAGAGCTCATGGTAGTAACACTCTCTTCAAAAACCTTATTTGAGGTGGTGGTAGCGGCTGTTGAACCTGAGTCAAAATCCATTTCTGGAATGGGCGAACTTTCAACAACAGAAGATGCTGTGGTCGTCGCATCTTCTGGTTGTGATTTTTTCAGCGAGGTTGTCACTTCAGCTTCGGTTGTAGTGCTTATCGAAGAAGAGACCGTTTTCTCATCCATTTCGTCAACTTCTGCTGCTGAAGAAGTGATACCTTTTTCTGTCATAGCCTCGTCCAACAGTTTATTTTCCGTTGTTGTTGAAGCATATTCATCATCTGCATCAGTTGAAGTCATTGTAGTTGTTTCTGTTTGAAGTTTGACCGAAAAAGACAAGGGTTGCTCAAGTTTCAAATCTGAAGATGGAATGGTTGAACTTTCTTTTGTCTTTTCTGTAACTGTTTCATCTTCACTTGCTGTTGTTGTTTCAAGAGTTGAATCAGACGATGATGATCTCGGCAACTCTGTTGTGGTATGCATTTCATCCTCAGGACTGGAAGTAGATGCTTTCGGAGATTCAGTTGACATAACTGCTTGTTCAGTTGTTGATTCCGTTGTGACAAGTGGCATCTCTGTGGATGAGCCTAGGAATGACATGATACTTTCTAAGAAGGACTGCGTTGTACTCAAAATTCCTTCATCTTTGGCATCATCCTTCTGTTCAGCTTCAGATTGTGGAGTTGTTGAAGACATTTCCATGTCGGAATCAGGCTCAATTGTTTCCTTTTGCTCAGGAATTTCTGTGGAAATGCTTTGCAACTCAGGTTCAGTCGTCGTCTGCACTTCTTTGTTAAAGAAACGAGTCTCGTCTTTTTCTGTTGCAGATTCAACTGAGCTTGTCTCAATCGGAGCAGAAGTGGTTTGGTTGCGAGCTACTTGTGCTAGTTTCAAATATCATCATCAGTCTTATCAAATGACACGGTTGTCGAAGGCTCAGGCTTCTTCTTGTACAGATTTGACAGTTGTCGGAATATCTTCTGTGTTGATTCGCTTGTGACATCTTTCAAAGTTGATGCAGTTGTAGAAAAGGAGGTTCAGTTGTCACCTTCATCTGGCTCTTCAAACATTTCAACTGATTCTTCAGTCGTAGTTATCTCTGACTCTGTTTGAGTTGATGTTGAGGTATTGATGTAGTTGTCGTCGTCATTATAGATTCTGTTGAGCTTACTTCACCTTCTGGATACTGAAGCAGGTGCTGATGTTGTAGCTTCATCAGTTTTACTGCTACTACTCTGCAAAGTGGTTGCATCTGAATTATCATCATTTGAAACTGTAGACTCAGGCTCGTCTAGTTCAGACTTCGTTGTCGTTATGAAAGCTTCAGTTGTGGACTGGTTTTCACTTAGAATATCTTTCAAAGTCGTTGCTGCTTCGGTTGAGGTAGTAGAAACCGTTGGCGATTCAGTTATGACCTTCATTTCCGGCTCTTCAAACATTTCTACAGAATCTTCGGTGGTAGTTGTTACTGAAGCTTCAGTTGTGCTACTACTACTCTGCATTGTAGTCGCTTCAAGCTTATCTTCATCATCAGTCTTATCATATGACGTTGTAGTAGGCTCCTCAGACCTCGACTGTACACTCTGCTCATCTTCTTGGGCTAAAGTAGTGGCTTCACTTTGAATATCTTTTAAAGTCGATGATGATAAAATGGTTGATGCAGATTCTGTTGAAGTTGTTAAAAGCATATCAGGTTCATCAAACATTTCAACCGACTCTTCAGTTGTGGTTGTAATGGGCTCTGATTCCGTTTGAGTTTCCGTCGAGCTCATTCTCGCAGTTGTAGAAGCTTCTGTTGAACTGCTTTGCAATGTAGTCGCTTCTGAATCATCATCATCATTCACATCAGTCTTTTCATATGAAATTGTAGTAGACCCTTCATCTGAAGCTGAAGTAGTTGATTCACTCTGAATTTCTTTTAAAGTTGATGATGAAATCTCTATTTGAAGTGCTTCAGGCTGAGCAGTAGTACCTATATCACTACTGTTTCTTTCAACCATCTCATCATCATCAAAAGCATCAGAAATTGAAGTTATATTCAGAGTTTCATGAAAAGTCGTAGGGTTTTCAGTTGTAATCATTTCAGATTCCGTTGTGGTCATCACATTTTCCGTGCTTGACTGACTTATAGTTGTTGTGGAAGAAGGCAAAGTGGTCGATTCTTCCTTTTCCCCTACAGACAACGCAAAAGGTCGCCTATCCCCAGAAACTGAGGTTGATGACGAAATATGAGCTTCAGTTGTGGTTGTGACATCATCAGCATCATCTCCAGTTGGAAGACCCGTCGTCGTTTTTACCTCATCAATTTCCTTTTCAGTCGTAACTCCTTCTTTCTCAGTTGTAGCCGTTATCCCACTCGCTTCTGTTGTAGTTATACCAGAAACCATTGCATTTGGAGGTATAGTTGTTTCTTCTGATGCTTTCGTAGTCATATCCACTTCACCGCTAACATCCACCTCTGCAGTTGACGGCGACAGGGTCGTAGGCGCAATGGAAATACTGGTATGTCCTTCGCTCATTATCATTTCCACGATGCTCATCATAGTACGCATTTCTGTCACTGACTCATCTTGACTTTGACTTGAAGCTGTGGTGCTACTGCTGCTCGCTCGCTCAAGTACTAAATCCTGAGGACTTTGAGTTCCTCTCTGACTTCCATGGATAATTCCTTCCGTAACGTCTGGAAAGTCTGGAGAAGGAGTTGAAGTTGAGCTACTACTACTAATCATCGTAGTTGTTTCATCCAAATCTTCAGAAGTTGTCATAATACTTTCTAACGTAGTGGACGACGAAGCGTTTGATAACAGCTCATCAAAACTTGAAACTGTCGTTGTAAATAGTTCTTCATCTTCTTCTGGTTTTAATGTCGATGAATTTGAGCTCAAACTTGTTTCTTCATCCTCTGAGATCTCTGTCGTTGAGCTGCTTCCATCATTTGAAGGAGCAGTCGTCGTACTGCTAAGTTTTGCTGTTGCCGAGTGCCTATTGCTACTAGCTTCATCATCACCTCCATTAAGATCATCATTATCTTCTGGAAAATATTCACTTAAGCTCGGAAACTTCCTCCTCACAGTTCCAGGCGAACTGCTACTACTTGCTTCAACTGTTGTCGCTTCCACTTCTTCAAACGCCGCATCAATCCCACCCGTTCTGCCTCTAAACATTACTTCAAAAGGGTAGGCTGTTCCTGACTCCATATCTCCCTTGGGAAAATATTCGCTCAGGTCTGGAAAGACTATTTTGGACCTGCCACCACCACCTTTGGCAGATGTGGAAGGAGTAGTAGCATCCGCCACATCACCAACCTCCGTAATAATTATTTCATCAGTTTGTTCACCACCTGAGGTGGGCGTAGTGCTGCTGCCACCACCTCGCACATCAATATCAAACGAGTGATCACAACTACATGACGAAAAGTCATCCCCAACATGTTTATGAACACAGCTTGGAACCTCCGTCGTCAGTTGAGCGTGCATTGACTTAATCTCATCAAGGGCAAAGTTGGGAGGCGGTGTGCTAAAGAATTGGACCTCATCGCAGCAAACCTTGAGACAAAAATAACTTTTTGTATTTTCCTCATTCACAATTAAAAATTAACAATCATTATAATTATGAACCTTCCGCTGGAAACCTTGAAATCCGCACGTTCGACCCAACCGAAAGGAAAATAGTCTTTGGTTGGAGTTGGAGCCTCCCCCAGCTCGTGAGAACTGGGCACATTCCGTGATCACCTTGCAATTACAATCTGTTTGCTGCTGATTGTTTGGCCGTAAAAAGCCACTAAAAAGACCTGAAGACGATGAAGAATCAGGGGGAGGCTCTTTCGGATGAAAAGACACCTCAAACCCTTTGTTCCCATTGCTATTTTGTTCACCCTGTCCTGAAAAATCCAAAGAATTGACAGTTGCAAATAGAGCGTTTCATTATATATTCTCTGTGTTCAACAATGCGGAAAAAATAAATATTGAATTGATTTGGTTTCAATTCGTGCAAAAAGTCGTAAAATCCACAATAATTATTATTAAGTGTCCATCCGACCATCACTCAAATATTATGCTTCACGCTGATCGCAACCCCAAATTTAGAATGCGTCGCGCATGCCGATTTTTTAATGTGTTTGCTCATCATTGTTGTGTTTGCCACAAAGAAATTATAAAGGTTGTTGTGAGAGGAAAATTAGCATGTTTTTTGGCTTTTGAGGAAAATCAATTCGCGACTGCACTTTTCGCAAACTGTTTGTTGTGCTGTTTGACAGAAACGACGCATTGTTAACAAGATGCAACAAAAATACAAGTTTTTCACTCGCAATAGGAATGATGTCATTGTTGAGCTGACTTTGTACATGAGTTTTCAACGTAAAGTAAATGTGACTGCATTTGAAATACAAACAGTATATTTTGAATTTAGGTTGCTGATGCAGTCAAATTGTCACCTCCGCTGAATGATAATCTCAATCATGTAGGTAGTGTATTTACCCAACGGTACAAGCAATAGGAACTCAAAATCGTGTCATTCTTATTTATTAGTCTAGCATGCAAAATGTGTATGCAAAACCTTCATAATTTTGTGATCACACCGATCGGTGGTCTCCTGCTTGATCTCTTAATCTCTCACGTATGACAAAACGAACAGATTTTTCATTTTTTCACTTTCAATTTTTTTGACTCAATCTTGCTGTCCACCCGCTGTCATAATCTCTAAACATTATTATGATGTTTAAAAAATAATCCTTCTGAACTGATCGAATTCAAAAAAGGATATTGCTCGTTAACCATTATCGTTAGTAACTAGACCAAAAGCATTTTTTTCTCCCCGGACCGGCTCTGTGTCAATCTTTTGCCTTTTTAAAAACTGATTTTTTAAAACGTTTCTTTCCAACAAAAATGCAGCTTGTATTGTTAGATTTTTGGCTTCAAGTCAACTGCAACATTGTCTTCATTACCATAATATTTGTCACTTGAACTGCGCAGCTTTGAAAGAGGTGACGATGTGAGGTGATAGGTACTGATGGATTAGATAAGCATAAGGCTCACGTTACGAGGCAGGGCTGGGTGGGGACTTTCAGACCTGCTTTTTTGCCATTTATTTCCCCATGAATTATTTATTAGTTCGAAGCATTTGGGAGTTGTGTAACAACAGCCGTCATACAAATGAGCATGGGAACTGATATATTGGTAGAATAAATTATAGCAAATCAAGAGGCTGTCCCCTCCCCTTTTTAAAAATTGTCTTAATTTTAAATTCTGGCTGGTGGTAACAATAATTATTCTGAATCAATCACATATTAAGTCACCCAGATGACAAATAACTGATGATGATGTATATAATTTAAATTTGCTGGTGTGTAAACAACCAAATTACATAATAATTGCTTGTTCAACAGCCAAACTTGAAATATTAGTGAATGAGAGAGATAAAAAAGGCTTTTTGTTTCAAGTTGCAAGATAAGCCCATTCATATGCATATGATTCAGATCATATCGACTGAGATGTGGCAATTAAACCTGTCGCCCTCAGATATTCTAGCTCGGGTCAGCTATTTCATGGTTAATTGAGCCATTAATTTGGCTAAAGTGAGCATGCTGAAAATATCATCGTATAAATGAATTACGAAGGGCGACAACAATAATTTTAATGATGAGGAAAGCATGGCGCAAGAAATACTGGCATTGGCAATGCTGAAGGCCTTTAGTTTTGAGATTTCCAGAAGATTTGAAAAAACTAAAATTGGGAAATATTTTGAGGTGTCCTTCAGCAGAAAAAAATGCCGATAAGAAAAAAAAATACAGGAGAAGACCATTATGGTAAAGTTGGCTCGTTTGGCTGTCATTCCAAATTGCAAATTAATTTTTCATGAGATCCGGCAGGCAATACCTTTGAGAGGGCTGGGCCATATTAAAATGCAATAGATTTGCATTCTCGCTCAATATATTGCTAATTTGGCTTGCAAAATTTTCAAATCAGACCAAATTTATGATTCCTATTCCTTACGTATCTCATTTTTCTTCAGTGAGTTTATTGCTACAGTTTGGATTTTTTCAAAACTCCAAAAATGGACCAACTTTATCAACAATAATGGATTACAATGCAGAATATAGAACAAAGTGCAAAGCGACAATATTCTTGTACAACCATCCTAATAGAGAACCAATAGAGCTTAGGAGTCGTGAGACTGTGAAAAAATCACATTGATTATTACTATTATTTCCTCATCGAAAGTTGAAAGTCACAACAAGCAACAACCTCAAAATGTCAAAGCGGAGGCATGTCAAATCCTTGTGAAATCTACTACTTACGGGCAAGATAGGACAACGCTCCAAAAGTGACACCAAGTCCAATAACGGTGGCAGCCAGAGCAGCCTTCGTCACGAGAAATACCATGGCTTGTTCTCCAAAGAACCATGGACTTTTTCTATACTCACTTGAACTTTGTTAATGTATGATCTAACACTAAATGTTGTAAGTAGTCCTGCCTTTTCCTCATCCTCAACCACATTGCACTGATTTCGGATAAGAATAAAAAGCAGCTACAGCATAATCAAATATAGACGAGCTTGCTAAGTTCTCAAGGTCAACACACTTCTCTTTTGATTTACCATCATCATCATCGGCGAACTGAGAAGGATGTGTTCAATTATCCCAAAAGTGTGAGTCATTACGAAAGAGGAGAGCAGGTAACCGATAGTCATAATTATATTGTGTTACACGTATCACCGGTAGCAAACAGGATATATTAAACTTCCATTTTACCCGTCATAAAGAAAAGAAAAATTCTCACAAACATTCCGGCTCAAATAACAGGGCTCACTGTCACTCCACAGGTAATTATTAGCAGAATAAAATATTTCATAACAAATTATCAACATGAAATATCCCTAAAACTCCATCTTTCAATGACTCCTCTCCTCCTCAAAACTGATAAAATCGGAAATGTCTATACTCTCATGACTCTGCATGTTGGGGTTTCAACAAAGGAATAGCTTATCAATACGTATGCGTGAGAACTTTTTCCATGTTTCCCAATCCAAATCATCTTGAAAGAGAGTTGAAGTTGAACTGTAGGCACGCATGACGCATATGCAATCCCATTCCCACAAGATTCCAGCCTAATAACCCGAATAATTGGTGGAGATTTACATAAACTTTACATTATAACGATTCACTTTGGTTTTTCATTTTTCCACAAAATTTTTAGGGGCAGAAGATCAATGTCCCTGATAAGAGCCCAGGAGAACTTGCACAACACAACTAAAGAGCTGTTGGGCCGACACAACCATATTTATTGCGTAATAATGTACCTAAGGTTAGTCCCCGTTTTATTTTTTGTTGTGGAGGATCATCACATGCATAGCAAACAAGAGTTTTTCCCTTTTGTCCAAGCTAGGAAGCGGAAGTTAGGGTCGTCGAGACCAATATCCCCTACTACTACTACTACTAATCGTCAGCCCAACATGCATATTAAATGACATCACATTTCTGTATTCCTTCTGATTGAGTAAATATTTGGAGTTGAGCTTCTCAACAAAAGCCAGAAGAAAGGGAGAGCAAAACTCCACCTGTCACCGAGTTGCACTGGTGTCGTCAAATGATTGATTATTAGTTCGGGTGCAGAACAGGCCTAAAATTATGCCTTTCTGGGAGAGCAGCAGAGCTAGAGCCCAATATCTGATATATATCACATCACGCACACAAAAGGGAAGCGATCATGATGACTATAATGATAAGACAGACATCTAGCACGACAAGAGCATACCCACCTTCACATTTGTTACATAATACTAAAAACTTTGCATGTAAAACACGAGCCTTTCCCTTTCTCACCGAAACTCTCAACCACACACGTTTAACAAAGACGAGCAGAATTGCAGTTTCACTTTCATTCGGGTGGAGACTATATGATATTGTATAATAGCTTGTTAGATTCCTTAAAAAGTGGTGTTCCTCGTTTAAAACTCGAAACGTGTTGAAATTAAAAAATGTTAAGCGCTGATCTGATCAAAAGGAGAATGCAATTTAGAGTTTTGCTGCGTGCCAATTTGCAGACGCAGTCGCGATAGATTTACGATCTTCTGAGGTGCATGCAGTAAATGAAGGAGCTTGTTAGATTTGTGTGCACTCTTGTGATTGCAATGAATGAAAATGGATATGACTGAGTGAGCGAGCCGGTTCTTCTGCAGAGCTAGCACAGAATAGAGAATGTATATGGGTGAAGAAAAGTGAAGTGAGCTGATATCGTCCATCCATCTCTCTCTCCCAAGGAACAGTAAACCTATATGAATTGTAATATTTGATATGACAGTAGACGGCATATGTAATAATGCTACCACACCTGCCCTCAATTCAATAATATCCTCTTTTTTCATTTAAGCACCATGTTGTTTGCCCTTGCCTTGTGGCAATTATCTTATTGAGATTGCATAAAATGCACACAACCATCGTAGTTTTTTAGTGGGGATGCCTAACTAAAAACAAGTAAAAAATGAAGGGCTTCGGCTTCAGATCCTGTGAGAATGAAAACGATTATTATTGTAGTGTATGGGGATGCTGATCTATTTTGCTAACCTGACAGTTTTACTAGCTGACAATGTCTTGTATATTATGGTCGTTTGGTTTGGTGCTGGGCTACAAGCTACAGTCTATGTATTGTTTAAGTAATGTATGATTAAATGGCAAAGGTGACACGGCGATTGCCGTTGCAAAATGTTTGTAGAGCTTGGAGTGAACTTGTGATAATTAAGCAATTTTACAGTTTGTAATCATTTCACCGTGTTTGTAACCTATCTCGTGCAGACATGCATATAAAAAACTAGCGACATAAGAAAAAATATAGATGATAGTAATGGAGAAGTATAGGAATGAAATTCATCTTCTTACAGTTCTGCATGATGATACCGAGCTACTATCGAGTTTTCGTTTCATCTGAAGTGGGTGCAGGCAGAACGAATGTCGAGTTCTGCCCTTTTTCATACACCTGCGTTTTTACAAAAAAGAAAAGAAAACCCTTTCAGAGATTCATACATAATGTTTAGTAATGCGTTCAGTGTGACCTTGACATGCCATCACAGGATAAAATTAAAATTGCATGCAATTATTGATTTGTAGCTAGCCAATACAACTAAAAGCTTGAATTCATTGAAGAGAATTTATTAAGCATGATAATTCATATAACTAAGTAAAGCGAATAGATAGACACAGAAGATGTATGTTTCAAACAGCAAAACTTTTATGAGCAAAAGATCCAGCACCTGCCTGCTATTTATCGTCTCTCTGTTGCATAATACGCTTCGCTGGCCGGAGTCCACCAAGAGGAAGTAAAGCGTCTGGTGGTGCACGTGCTTCAGTCACTTGTTCACGAGTTGAGTTGATTTCATCTCCTTCGTTTGAGGTTTCCATCTGCATCAGTTGTTTTTTCACTTGAGCTGCATTTTCAATGTCTTCTTCGGCTGTTGTGGGGCGTATCTCAATGTTCCAGTTCCACCCGATCCTCCAGTTTATTCCAGTTCTGGTATCCTCAATGCCTGACAAGGGCCAAGGTCCAAATGCGCTCTCATTTTGCTGTTCAATCACCTAAGTGTAAATAATAATGAATGAATCATAATAACCAGAAAAACTGTAACTGTATTTATGGATAGTTTGCATTGGGTTTCAATGTCTTGCGTTAAGATCCATCTGCGCAAAGTTATTCTTCATCTCCACCACTTTTCGGAAAAGAGACTGCAAGCTCGCCCGGTACTCCTCCTTCTGTCCTTTCTCTCGAGCTTCGAACAGCGCCAGGAGATCGTCCACTTGTCCACGTACGTTCTTCAGCACGTCTTTCACAGTTGGTGATGGTAGTGATCCCATTTCGATTTCGGCACAGGAAACGAGAAACAAACATACAAAACAGATCAAAGGAGTCAGATTCAGATAAGCAAGAATGGTAAGACATTCACTACAACTTTGGCGAGTAAAATAAATATGCTTATTTATTGGGGTCAGCTTTAGCTTTTGAATCAGTTAAAAATTATCGAGTGTTCCTGCATTATCGAAAATGTTACAATGACGACTTGATAGCTGGATACTCAGCAAATAATACAGCTCCCCTTGTTCTGCTCCTCGACTTTGACCATGACCACGTCTTCCAGAGTTGCAGTTGCATTCCGCTTCACTCTCGCACACAGCTCAGTAATAGATTCCGAACTGGTTTCTGGAGTTGAACTCGAACTGGGGCCACTCTCTAGTTCTCCCTTGGTCATCATGTCTATAGCCGGATCGGGGAGGACCTGGATGTTCCAACTCCAGATGATTTTAGCCGGCTCAATCACTTGTTGTTCGGCTACCTCACCTTCGTCCAGTCCCTTTTTCGGTCCTTCCAAGGCGAGTACAACGCCCTGTAAAATCCAAAAACCAATTGATTAACCTGGATACTTTAAAGTGACATGAAGAAGAAGAAGTAAAATGAGCTTGAATGAATCTACCTCTGTTCGCTCAGACAACTGGTTCATCTCCTCCACCTTCTCGAGCAGGTTGTGGAGGCTCACATTGTAATCCTCCTGTCGGCCCCGTTCTCCGGCTTTGAACAGGGAGATCAAGTCTTCCATCTGACCCTTGATATTTGTCAGCAGCTCTAGCATAGGTGAACCCATTTTATGTTTATAATTGGCAAAATTATTATCATTACGAGATCAAGATTAATAAAATTGGTTTTTGTCGTTAAAAAAGTAAATATTTTATGAGCCATAATCATCCATTTTGAAAAATATTTAGAAAGGTTGCGATGACGGTTTTCATTTTAAAATGGATAACATTGTAGATGCTTCATATGATAAGCAGTATTGTATACCTAAACTATGCCAAATAGCTTCTTCCTGTCATGAAAAATCATCTTAACAAGAGCATCTCTCACATACGGAAATATACACCTAGCAAGCATTACTACAGATAAGCATGCTGCACACACAAAGTTGAAATGCAAGCAAAAAGTAACTTATCAGCTTAATCAAAAGGAACACGAGCAGGTGCAAGTTTTTATGACTCTACATTTACTGGTTTGACAGAATTCCTGAACAAGTGTTGTTTTCGCGTTTCAAAAATACAAGAAAAAGGTCTCGCTCGTTTGGGTGAGCGAGTGAACTTGACAGGAAGACAAATGATATGATTTTGATTAGATTACCTGTTCATTTTCAACCAACGCAGGTGATTTGACTCCCCTCACTTCTTCCTTCCGGTTCCCAAAACGTAACCCCACAACTGTCAGAACCATAAATGATAAATGTCACAAAACTGGATCCTGAACAACGAGTCAATTTGTAAACAAATGGAAAAGTCAAAAATGCATTGATTTCTTATGAGCATCCGAAAGAACGTCCAAAACATTTCTTTTGTTCACGTCTGGGGCAACTTGATACGATCTTAAATGGACATGCTGGACAGGTAGGTAGATTACAGGTGTGCATATGCAAATTGCATGCTAAAAATTGAATTGACGATTATTAATTTATGTGTAATTTCAATTTAGAGCAATGATAAAAAAGAAATGCATAACAAAGGGATCACTATTGATTTACTGACTGAAGTGGTAATTAACTTTTTGGTGACAACAGGTTTTACTACGCATATCACACCAAATGTTCAAGCAGGCATATATAGAATTTAATAGGTACTTTCGAAAAGTGTCATATAATAGGTGATACGCATATTATGGCATATCATCAGCAATATAATTACATAACTCAGCTAATGGCCATTTTCAATTCTTTCAAACTAGATCATATGCGTAGAGAGTGACTGCAGACAAATGCAGATCAGTTTTTCGAGAGTCATAAACGCATGACCATAAAAACTGCTCCACATTTTGATTCATTTCACCTACCTCCTGTAACAACCTACAATGTGAATCATTCATATTAAAAGTTGTTGTGGCTTATGTAAACTTGAGAAGAACAGAAAACGGAGTGGTGATTGGATTACATGTGTAAACGCAACGCGTCACAAATTCGCACTACATCAAAATATACAAGCTCTACAATTACATCATATTGTCTAGTTAGGGTTCATGATGGTTTGAATTTTGAAAGAAAATTTGAATCAAGTCAACCTCTACGCAATCCATATGCATTCCACGCGACATTTGATTCATGAAAGGAAGTCGACGTGTAGTTAGGCACTTGCTCCTGCCAATTAGACAAGTTTTTGTATATGTTCATCTTTCATCAAACTGGGTTATGTCATGATGAGTTTGAACAAAAAAACTCATAAGGAGATGAGCCTGGCAGCTTGGACTTTTGAGTGAGATTATGAAATTGTAAGTACGTGACGAGTATACAGTATGAATGCATCTAATTCAAACGATTTACAAACATTTGATTGATTAATAGCGAGCTTCCGTTTTTATGTGCCTACCAACTACTTTGAGTATTATCGGCACCTTTACCTGAGGTGGTTATCTTATTTGGATTTGTGTGCTAATGAAAATTTTAAAGATCATATCATTAGACAAAGTACATGAGCACTTGATGCACGTAACGTATGTTCCTATCTTCTTTGAATGGATAATGGGCCGAAGGACCGTTTGTTGAACAAGTTTCAAATATAAACGTTTTGTGCTTTGTTCCATTAGCTGTAAATTTGATTGATTAGTAATAAATGTAATTTGTGAATGACGTAATATACTTTTGTATATAAAATCTAAAGCAAAAAACCCATCAGTAATGAGAAGCAACATCAAAAACACCAAGTCCCACGTCCAATTTATGTAGGAGCCCTGCTGAGATCGTGAATTGTAAGCTATGTACCTTCACAAAAATAGGTGCAAAGTGACTAGTAGCACGTCTGAATCTAAATGAGTAATTGGTTTCTTTGGCGTTTCCTCCTTCCTGTCCTTCTTTTGGAGTTGACTGTGTCCTTTGCCATCTTGTCAAAATAAAATGCAGTCCCATTACGATTTGACAAAAGCGACACCATCTCCTTCACTCCAGTTTACTGCTCCATTTCTCCCCTTTAATTATCCAGTTTGTGATTGCATGACATGGTCAAGGGTATTTACCTTTAGCTCAGCCTGTGATGATGATATGACTTTAATGGGAGGATTTTATGGCACCACAAATACAAATGGGGTTTTTGTCAATATGAATATTTATATCAAACGATACCATGTCATTTGCCATTAAAGCAAATAACAGGCTAATAGCTTAATTGGATGAGAGGTGCAAGAAATGAAAGGACGCGTATATACAAACATTGTATACCCAATCGCATGATATTGGAATAATTTCATTTCTGTTTGTTTCCCATTATTATACCCATGACCATCATCATGATCATGTAATTATCATTTTCCGAAGGAATTATTGGATAGGGCATTCCACTCACTTTTGTTTCGTTTCCTTCCACAACCCAATGAGAATTCAAGGCTGATGATAGTAATGTGATGATGCACCAAAGCAAATGCGAGCGTTTAGCAAATTACTGTAATTTGCATAACTATCACCACTATGTTTACTCTACAAACTAGATTAGTTATGTAAAACCCAACAAAATTGAAAAGGTAGCTCATGATTTGATGGGCATTTGAGTTCAAAAAGGTAAAACAAAGTGGTTATATGCAAATATAAATAATATGTTTTAACTTCTGTCAATCAACTGCATTGCAAAGGCCTTGTCGCCCTTTTCATCCTTCTTCAATTATTCCAAATGGACGCAGTTATATAGAAATGGCCTTCCTCCAAAGTAGTATAATTCTCATGCAAAACGCTTCAGAAATGAAGACAGAAGACAAATGACTCAAAATTTCGTAAAGGAGATCACACAAGACGATGACCAAATTACTTTGAAAGAATGGGCGTTGGTCCATTTTAGGTAAGTTTGTAATGCAGTTCATACTATAATATAATATTATGCTCTGTTATGCAACAGGTTGATCAGTATTCGATGATATTGGATCAGTAATTTGCTTAGGCATCGTGTAATGCATAGTAATTCACAACGAACGCAATCCTATCATCATGGCACGAGTATAGTAGTAACCAGACAAAAAAAAATGAATGAGAGCTAGAGCATCGGAGATTTTTGTACAGAAGCGAGAAAACGGCACTTGCTTTGGGATCAGATCATGATGATTGAGATTCCTTATGTATAAATTTCTTTGTTGCTGGCTTTAGCGTACCTTTTGCATTTAAATGGATGTAATTTAAATTCTCACGATGCCCCGGCCTCAGCGCGGAATTTTGAATGGGCCTTATCCCTAACTAAATGACAAGAGAGCTGCTTTTACTAAAGGAGAAATGAAAACATTTTTGGAGTGGATTGTTTTTGTGTTGGATTTTGGATTGGAATAATTTAAAGATAAGATTGTTTTGATAAGGAGTTATCAAGGCTGAGGTTGAGGAAGGGAAGTGAGTGTGTTGTTCAAGTGGTGATAAGAATAATACGGGATGGAGGTGGATCAAGCCGGAGGAGAGGTTCCAGCGATGGGAGACGCCGCTAATAACAACCCGTTGAGCCCCATTGGAGCTGCCGCTGTGATTGAACCGATTGATGGAGTTGGAGATGGGAGTGTGGTTGCTGGAGCGGGGACGGCAGGTTCCATAACGGTGTCGCTTCATCCGTTGGTTATCATGAATATTTCGGAGCATTGGACGAGGACCAGGGCACAAAATGATGGGAAGTCTGCACAAGGTATGTATGGATGATGGTGTTAAAAATGTGATTGATTATTTGAGGGATGAAGAGGATGACTAATAATGAGGTGTGTTGTTTTTGGATAGTTTTGGGAGCAATTATTGGACAGCACAAGGGACGTCACTTGGAAATCATGAATTCTTTCGAGCTCGTCATCTCCACTATTGATGGGTTGGTGGTGATTGATCGTGACTACTATCGGACTAAGGAGGAGCAGTTTAAGCAAGTCTTCAGCGAGATGGACTTCCTAGGCTGGTACACCACAGGGGATGTCCCATCCCCCGCGGATATCCATGTGCATAAGCAGATCTGTGAGATTTATGAGAGCCCCGTTCTCCTCAAGCTGAACCCACTGGCGAGGAACGTGGACCAGCTTCCTGTCTTCATTTACGAGAGTATCATTGACATTGTTAGTGGAGACGCCACGATGCTCTTTGTCCAACTTCCGTATGTGCTGGCTACAGAGGAAGCGGAGAGGATTGGAGTGGACCATGTGGCAAGAATGTCAGCCTCGGAGGCTTCAGAAAGCTCCCTTGTTGCAGACCACCTGGCTTCTCAACATTCCGCTATTAAGATGCTTCACAGTCGTGTTCGCCTCATTCTGGACTATGTGAGAGCGGTGGAGAAAGGAGAGGCTCCGATGTGTCACGACGCTCTCAGACTGGCCAAGTCATTGTCCCACCGTCTTCCTGTTATTCAGCCGGATCGCTTTAAGACGGACTTTTATGAGGTACTTATATATATTTAATCACCCTAATAGGGTGACCCTATCTCAATCATCTTATGTAGACTTAAGCAAGAATGCTAAATGTTTTTGGTTTTCCACTTTACTAGCAATGTAGCGACGTCAGTCTAATCACGTACCTGGGAATGATCACCAAAGGATGCGAGGAAGCTCATCAGTTCATCACAAGATTCAACATGCTTCACGAGAAATATGCTGCCGGCTCACGTCGAATGCGCGGTCTATTTTACTAAACAATTAATTAATTAATTTAATTCCTACTAATTTTACAAACATAATTGTTTTTAACCAAGAAAGGAGAATCATTTTACATTTTAAAATGTCCAATATATTTAAGTGGTCATTTCAACATGATCTTTTATCAGTTCAATTACTCTATTCTTCTCTTCACCTCTTTCATCATCCTGTTTTTGAAAGCTTGTTTTTTTATCTTTTACTCCTTTGTTGCAATTTCATTATAATTTTCCTCCCCCTCCATGTAGATAATTCAAAACGAGTTCGCTTGGATAGCCAGTCCTCCGTCATGAGTATGTTCCGGTATGGGGACATTGGAGGCAGCCGTCGAGGTAGTGGTTCTAGTACTTCGGGAATGACGAAAGGGAAGATAGGGAAAAAAATGTCAAGTAAAAAAAGTGTCAATCAGATCTCCGATAACGAGCTAAACCAAAACCAAGACTTGTCACGAGCTATGGACGTTGTTGGTGCGGGTATTGGTGATCCTGATCAAAATCAAGGTCCTGCTTCTCCAGCTATTGTCAATCTGGCTACTGGTGCGGGGCATGAGGACTCTTTTGATGATCCTCTGGAAATGGACTAACTAACCCAATCATTTTTTTGCTTCTCTTAATAACAACCACAGTCATTAGCATTTTTTATTTAAATATTATTATCATTTTTGCTAGTATCCAGTTAGCTTCTTTTCCTAGCAGCAGCTCTCAAACAGCATGAACTGAACGTAACTCACTGAAATCTACATCTACCTTTCTCCTTTTCAGTTTCATGGTGAAGAATTGTAATTGTCATGTAAAATGTGTACAGTTTTTTGTAAAAATCAGAGTACATGTGAATGAAGGAAATAAACTATTGTACTGTATTCTAAACTATAAAAAATTATGGACATGTTTTTCTACCTAGTTATTGTAACGTTACTTGTTCTAGCGTAGCTTTTAAGTTATACACAAGTCCTCGTCTTTGTTCATGCTCGTGGAGTGTAATGTAATAGCGACTAGCAACACCATATTTTTCTTTCTGATCGATTTCTTTCACTCTTGTTCTCGTCTTGACTTTCCGTTTGTATTGTACTTGCTGTGGAACGACTGGAGAAAGAAAAAGATGGTATGCTTTCGCTTTACACAATTCCAATTTCATTATCATAATAGGCTAGACTCAGAGCTGGAACCTGGTTTTGTTGGAGAGTCTCCTCCCACCAGAATTGAAAACTATACTATAACTCTTCTCTCATTTGTCAGTCTTGTCTCGGTACAGTTGTTTTAAACCCGTGAATAATTGATGTATTGAGGATAAAACAAGGTGAAAAGGGATTTGGATGAAGGGCTCAGTTGCAGCTGGGGTAATTGGCTAGTTAGTTTAGCTAGATGGGAGAAAGTCCCAGTGGGACCAATAAAATGCATGGAAAGGTATTATGAAGAAGAATTGAGGAGAAAATTGTGAAGAGCAAGACAACTCTTGTGACCTAATCCTGTTAAGTATATAGAGCATGCGATGATGATGTCAATATGACAAGAACAGTAGGAGGGCTACTACAAACTACTACTACCGTTTCCCATGCTATGCATTCATGTTGCATAACCTTACATCAAGTGTTGTTCTTGTTGGAGTGGAGTTAGTTGGGGATACCCTTTTCTGGAACTTTTCTCCACTGCTACTGCTACTACTGGAATCTGAAATGGAATACACGCAAAATAATGACTTTGGTTGGAAACCATTGAAGAAGGAACTGAAACTTTATATGTATGCCTAGATGTTCTGCTCATTTCCAGCCTTTCTCTTCGTGTTCATGTCGTGTCATCCCAATTTTCCAAAGCTCATTCATGTTCATACTCCTCGAAGCTTCCAATGCATATTCCATAGCATCCGAGTTCCATATACCTTCCCAGTCTTTCTTTCACTGGAACATAGAACCTCGCCCTAAAAAGTCCAGCCATAAAAAAGCACCAATAGTGCCGTACAGACACAATTGAAATGCCTAATTATAAACTACATTACAATACAAACCACATTCCACCCAAACGGAAGTACCTTAATTGAATGAAATATGGTGTTTAAAATTGCATGCAAACACATCCACCCGACAAATTACTTCTTCTTCTCAACACCTAGCATATATTAATCCCTGTAGAGAAATCATGTCATGAATTAAAGATCATCATGTTCGTCACATTATAGGAAATGGGCCATTTGACATGATCATAAATGTATGCATCGTAGTTTAACCCAACATCGAAGCTCAGTAGGTTTAATGTGATGCATATTATACTATTTGACTTCTGATCTCATCTGCATAGACTGAGTCATTTTAGGTACAATCACAATTTCATGTCGTTTTGTGTGGTCTAGTTTCCTATACCATGATGTTTGACTGTCGGGTTTGCCTTAGTCACTTTTTTCTCATGCGTATCATCATATCCTTTCCACTATGTATATGGTTTGATAGTGCAGCTGTGCAATGCTCAGATTAGAGTCAGCTTGAAATCCAAAATATATGTACACCTCGACCAAAATAATATTAGGATAACATAAGGAAAGTATACGTACTAGTTGCTGAGTTGAGTGTATTCAAGAGAAAAAACAACATCGATAATTTTTTATCTTCCTCTTCAACTTTCAACATTCAAGTTAAATCGTACGTTATATATTATTAACAATATCAAATCATCATCATCATCGTTGGAGAGAGTAAGAGTAAGTACACCATGAAATTATAATCAATTGACAAGAATTAATGGGAACCAGGATAGTTTGTTTTGGAAAGTTTTTTGCAACAAGTTTTTGGGAGGAAGTTAAGAAGGTCAAGGATTGCTTGAGGTTGTGATTAGTGGGTGGGAGGAGGAGGAATTGTGACTAATTATAGTGGTGTGGTTTGAGTGCAATTGTTGCTTATTTTTGGGTTTGTTTTGTGTTTCAGGTGAAAATTTGAAGAAGGAGGTATTGCTCATTACAGGAAGGAACAATTTTAATTGAGACGTAATTACTACTAGTAAATTATCAGGATGAGTGACTCTGAGAAGAAGGGGCTGGAGCTGATGGCAGAGGCGGAGAAGAAATTGACGGGATCTAAGGGATTTTTGTCATCAGTTTTTGGGTGAGTACAAGATGAGTTTGTGGAGGAGTTATGGAGTGCTTTTGGTTGAAAGTGTTAATGGTGGTTTTTGGTTTCACTTGACAGGGGCGGAGGCAACAAAACGGATGACGCCATAGAATGTTACCAACGCGCAGCCAACATGTTCAAAATGGCCAAGAAGTGGGGAAATGCAGGGGAAGCGTTTTCGAAAGCGGCTGAGCTCCACCTCAAATCTGCAAACCGTCACGATGGCGCCTCCAACTACGTGGATGCAGCAAACTGCTACAAAAAGACGGATATAAAAGAAGCCGTGACCTGTTTGGAGAGGGCGATCGAGCAGTATTTAGAAATGGGAAGGTTCTCCCTCGCAGCCAAGCATCATCAATCTATTGCTGAAGCTTTGGAAGCGGAAGGTGACCTCGAGAAGGCGATCCACCATTATGAACAGGCTGCAGATTACTACAAGGGAGAAGAAAGTAATGCGGCTGCCAACAAGGCGTTGTTAAAGGTTGCAGCTCACGCTGCCCAAATGGAGAACTATACTAAGGCTATCAAAACGTATGAGGAGGTTGGAGCCGCGGCGCTGGAAAGCAGCCTTTTGAAATACAGTGCGAAAGAATATTTCTTCCGGGCTGCAGTTTGCCACTTGTGTGTGGACATTCTCAATTGTCAGCAGGCGTTGGAAAGATATGGAGATATGTATCCAGGATTTCAAGACTCCAGAGAATTTAAGCTAATGAAGGTAAGTTCTGAAATTGAACGTTTTACCTCATTTAAATCGTGTTCCGTTCCATTTTAAACTCTTTCATGCTGTTTTTCCTTAGTCTCTGTCAGCCAGTGTGGAAAACGAGGATCCCGAGTCCTTCACCGAAACACTAAAGGAGTATGACTCCATCAGTCGACTGGAGAGCTGGTACACAACCCTATTTCTCCGGATCAAGAAGACGATGAATGCTGACGGAGAACTTTGCTAGACTAACATAAAAATTCATACATTACAGCCGAAATTTATAATTATTTTTTATTTAAAAATATGCATTTCTTTCCAGTTTTGTTTTGTCGCAGTGACACTCTCTGACCTCCAGTCCTTTGTTTTGTACCTTGATATATACATTAGTTTGTCATTAAAATTTCTAGTGGATACATACTTCAACTCCAAAGCCTGTTTAAGTTGTCCTGTTCTGAAATCATTTGAACCATTTATTTCCGAACACTCGTAATCGTCTGGTCTGATATTTTTGACTGTTATCTTCATTCCATTGAGAGAAAAATAGGTTGATAATCAAGTGTGTTTTTGCATGCGTGCTTTGTTTCAAGGAGCTACAACAGATACGATATAAATTATTTTGCCTTCGACTATGTACTTGTTAGCAATAATAGTTATACAATGATGATGATGGGAAAGATAATATGATTCTCTACATAACTTATAAATTATTCAATTATCTTGAGTCCGTAATTCTAATTATGATTATTATGAAACAGTTATATAAGGTATTTCAGAAACCAGAAGAAAGAGATGATATATATGATTGTGTACTCAATACGTGTAATACCTCTATAAATTATTAATTAATTAATTAACTAACTAATTATTGTGTTGTCAAACAGTGTTTGTCAATCGTGTAACAAAATGAAATTTGACAATTGAGACAATTCTTTCGTTCGAAACTAACTAACTTTTATCAAGTCCAATATTTTGAGAATTTATTTTCTCAACCTTCAAGTTTCATTCAAATAGAATAGGATTCGCTAACCGGATAACAATAATTAATTAATTATGATATGAGTGGTTTTCAATGGAATAGTTTAGTTCGGCATTCGACAACGTTTAATTGAGTAATTGTTAATCTAGATGGAGATGAAAGTGAGTGAAAAAGAGAAACTATTGAACTTGTACTTTTAGAAATCCAATTAATTTTGTAGTTGCAAGAAAATGTTCTCAGATAAGGAATAAAATCACACACATGTCACATATTTATGAACTAGGGAGGCCGGCAATTGATTGTACAGCTTTAAGGAATGTGTCAGCAGGCTACACACGTTTTTCTTAGGGATAGAACGTTACAATTAGTTGTTAATTTATCTCATGTTTAGTGTAAAAATTAACCTGCTGCTTTGAAAGCATTATAATGATATTACACATATATATTGAAGGTTTAGAGAAAGAGAATGTCCGAATGACAAAAATGATGTGATGAAAAACTAACGACGATGGCATGATGATACGATATGATAATATCCATGTGCTGCTATGATATCAAGATAGTAGAATCAATTTAGGTAGATGAATGGATGATAACGCTGCCGTGACCGATTGAATTAAAATTAAGTAAACATATTTAGGTTGTAAGGAAAAGGATTTACTTTTTAGCTTCATTACAGTTTGCAATTGGTTGAATAATCATAATCAAAATGATGACGAAGGTGAACATGAATTAATGTCATTGTGAAAAAAATGTATGTGTAGTAGAGTAGAGAAATAAGCGGAAATAAACACGTAAAGAGTAAAGGAAACAAGTAATGTGTAGCTTTAATACTTTCTATTTAATAAGTACAAAGGAATACCATCATAGACTGAACCATTGACGTACTGATTAGTGATTAGTGACTGGAATTGACTAAAATTATATAACACTTGACTATTGACTAATTACACGAAGATGTTGACTAGTTGAGGGTTCATATATGATAAGATGAGGTTACCTATTACATACACGTACGCTTCATTCATTTAGACTAGACCTGAAAAGAACTCTCAAGCGCTCGGGTTGCTCCCTGTTCCAGTCGTCTCTTTGGTATCAGTAAAGTCTTCAAGGATACGTGCTACACTTCCAACAACGGCTTCACCACCCACTCCTACGCCATCAGATCCTGTTTCTGCACCGAATGGGTTCCCTTCCTTCTTCACCATGTCATTCGGCATTTGATACTCAGCAACCATCGCTGTAAAACACACCAAGCGAAACATTATCGCAAAAATTAAATGATTGGGCAAGCAAGCATTGATAAGGTTAGGAAGATACGTTATATCACATACAAGGGGGATCCTTCTGATTCAGCATGTGCCATTCGTAGTACCCATCACACATTTCGATATGTTGGCGCATGGCAGTGGCATCAACGTGATGAGAACTACGGAAGGGACACTGAAGCATTACTGCAGGAGCACCTCCAGATACCTGAATAAGCAATGAAGTTGCAGGTTGCATTTCACTAAACACTTTGAAGGAAGACATGTAAGGTTCCAAATAAGGTTATTGTGACTTACCTTTTTGCATTCATCAATATGCGCAAAGTAGCGTCCCCCAGAACAAAGATGAGACTCATTAGAACTGCAAACCAACATCGTATTCATGTTTACCGGTTGTGGTTGTGTCCCACTGCCTTCTGGAACTGTGTCCATGCTCGTATTAGTGCCTGTAGGTCCAGGATAAGCCATGCTATGATTGGGGGTTATCTTTCCTCCCTCAAGACTCCAGGTCAACCTCGGATATCACTCAAATCTCACTTTCTTTCAAAACACTTATGAAACTTCAAGAAAGCGAAGGTTTAGTGACAGAAATGGATAAGACAGAAAATACTTAATTGCAAATAGCAGACAGCTCCAACAGCAATTTCAAAGGAATGGTGCATAGTGCATGTCATGATTTTGCTGTTCAAGTGATCTGACTTAAGCTTTAGAGCTCATTTGCATAACAATAGGCATACCTAAAAATGATATTCTCCGATGCGGATAAAAATCTCGGACGCTTTAGCAATGCTGAACAAAGTAGCTCTACAGATCTATGATGAAATAAGAGCCATAGAGAAAAACTCGGCGCTCGGAGGTTTAAAAAAGCTCATTTTAAAGTGGAAGGGATAGGAAAGGTGTCTGTATCTGGTATCTGCATTCTGTTTGTATGGAATAGTGCATTTTAAGCTTGTGCATCAAGTCAAGACTTTAGCGTTGTTGGTGTTAAGTAGTTTTAATTATTTGTTTGGAGTGTTATCATTAACTTTTTGGGCTTATCTTGCAAAGGAATTTGTACTGAAGACGTTAAATTATAAGAAGGTGGGTAAAATTCAATCAAATTACGTGCATTTTGTATTTCTGTAGGACTTGTAATGTTTGGTTTACATTTTCCATATTATTATATTCTTGTGTCTTGAATTTGTGATTGTTCTAACTAGGTTTCATTATTTATTATTGTGATTCAAGGTAACAGCTCGTGAACTCATTAGCCGGGATGGCGATGTCAAAGACGACTAACACGTACAATCGGCAGAATTGGGAAGACTCGGTAAGTTTTTTTATCCGTGTTTGTATAGACTTGGGCTGGGTTAAAAATGCATTGGTTGACAAGTGCTAAGGAGAAGTACGCTAACAAGGAAATGTGATTTTTATTTACAGGATTTCCCGATCCTCTGCGAGACGTGTTTGGGAGACAATCCGTATGTGCGAATGGTAAGTTTTTAAAAGTTCTATAATATGCTCTATGTTGAATACTGGTCATTTTACTGTAGATTTGTATGAAGCTAATTTTTCAATTTATTCATATGTTCCAGACAAAAGACAAGTTTGGTTCCGAATGCAAAATCTGTATGCGTCCCTTTACCGTTTTCCGCTGGTGCCCTGGAGCAAAGATGCGTTTCAAAAAGACTGAAATCTGTCAAACCTGCGCCAAACTCAAGAACGTTTGCCAAACATGCCTGTTGGACCTGGAGTTTGGACTCCCAATCCAAGTTCGGGACTCTGCCTTGAAAGTCAAGGATAATCTTCCTCGCAACGAGGTGAACAAGGAGTACTACATTCAAAACTTGGAATCCCAACAAGTCCAAGGACAAGACAACACTAACCCCTTGGGAGAAGTAGGCAAAGCCCAAGCATCCTCGGATCTCCTCATGAAACTGGCTCGTACTACACCCTACTACAAGCGAAATCGACCTCACGTCTGCTCTTTCTGGGTCAAAGGAGAATGTAAGCGTGGAGAAGAGTGTCCTTATCGTCACGAAAAACCCACAGATCCAGATGATCCTCTCTCCGACCAGAACATTAGGGATCGTTACTACGGCACAAATGATCCAGTAGCTGACAAACTCCTTCGTCGTGCCTCTGCGATGCCAGTACTCACTCCCCCAGAAGACAAAAGCATAACCACCCTCTACGTCGGCAACCTCGGAGAATTCATGTCAGAGCAAGATTTACGCGATCATTTCTACCAGTTTGGAGAAATAAGGAGTATAACCATTGTGCAGAAACAACAATGTGGCTTTGTCCAGTTTACTTCCAGAGCTGCAGCGGAAATTGCTGCTGAAAAGAGTTTCAACAAACTCATCATCATGGGCAGACGGTTGACGGTTCGTTGGGGCAAGTCTCAAGCTAAGCAAACATCAGTTTCAGATGACGGCTCAAATCTGCCTCCAGTTCCTGGTCTTCCAGGTGCTTTACCTCCGCCTCCTCCAATGTCTATGGGTGGAGGCGGTGGTGGTCCAAGCGGCTCAAACTTTTTCAATCTGCCAATGAGCTCTGGGCATAGTGGTCATAGTGGGCATGGTGGTGGAGCTCTTCCTCCGTACTTTCTTCCCCCTCCTCCACTTCCATCTGGACCTGCACCTCCACGAGCTGTCCCAACAGCTGCAGCCTCTTCAACCGTCACCTCATCATCTGCTCCAGCTGTGGAGCCACCCGTTCCTGGAACTGAAAGACCTCTTCCCATCTACTACCCCTCGCAAGATCCTACCAGACTTGGAGCTGTGCAGCTGAAGAACTCTAAAGACTAGGATATTATGTTGTGGACGTGATTGTGTGTTAGTTACATTCGTTGATGAAATTGTAAATGCGATGAGATATAAAAAAAATTATAACACAAGTATAATATTTAAAATCATTTTTATTCCAGAATTTCATTCTTTTTTTATTAGTATAGTGAGTTTGGCTCTTAAAACATTTCTCTTCATAAATAACATTACAATTATATGTATGTGTTTTTATCTGTAGATCTAGATATTACGTGAAATAAAGTTACTGTACGTTTCAAAAAACATCATCCACATTGATTTATGTACCTATCCTACTTTACTCTACTGTCTAAGTATTGCTGCGCGAGCGACAGGAAAAATATTTGATTCATTTAACACGACGACAACTATTTTGTTACTTGCAAACATTAAATTTTATTATATTTTTCATACAATCATTACATTACTTATAGTGTTATACTAGCATATAGCATGCGTGCTTCAAAAATATGTTTAATCAATCTAAAACATGGCAATCTTGTTTTCATTTGCATTCTTCAAACAGGTAGATTGGTAATTGAATTAGGATTTGGACATTATGACTATGACATAAAGAAAATGGTCAACTATCAACTAACTTAGTTATCTTAGTTTAACACGAAACGAAATATTTACGAATTTCACGTCTTTGTTATTGCTTCACGATACGATGATGATTATGATACATTACAACTTTCACTTATAGGTTAACTCATTCCGATCATTACCAAACTAGCTTTAGTCTTAAAGGCACCATTAAAAAATTGCGACAAAAAATATTCACATTTTCTTTCTTCTCTCGTCAATCCGCTTCACCTTGAGTTTGTATCTAATTTGAGTGGTTTATATGGTTTGACTTTTTGATACGAAACTAAATTGGGTTACATAATATTTGGCAATTCGCATTACAAATGCAGTTGAAAGTACTTGAGCCAATTAATTTAAAGTTTTCCGTCACAAAGTAATATTTATTTATAACCTAAATACAATATAAATGCTTAGCTATTATAATGATAAAATTATTGATAAATTGGATTGATTGGTAACAAAACACGATATATAAATTATTATTAAATAGCGTTGGCGTTGTGTAGTGGTCCATTAATTATTCTCTTGATTTGAAAAGCGAATGATTATAAGAAAGAGATAATATTTGTTTGATTCAGGTTCAAGGTTGACGCTGACTTGAGAGTTCATCGTTGAAGGGATGGCGGCTCCTTGGTACTTGTTCCGTTGGTGAGTTTGTCAATAAGTTCCTGGAGAGGGGCCAGCTCTTTGCGCTCGATGAGATTGAACTCTTGGACGAAAAAGATGAAATGTTTGAAGGAAGTGTTGAGATGCGCTTCTTCACCCAGCTGCACGACTTCGGCAAAGTGCTGATGGTAGATGTGAGCGTAGACACGGAATAGACGCTTCAAAATCGTTTTGGCTATTACGAAAAAGTTTTTGGGAAAAGGTACTCCTATATAAATACAAAGAAAGAAACAGTGGTTAAAGCTCTCAACTCATCAATTCCGACAGTAGAGGATAGTTGGATAAGGTCTCATACCAATTTTCGAAGGAAATAAAGTCTCGTCATCCAGTTGATCCTGGACCCACGTCATCAAATAGTCAATATACTTGGGGGCAGAGCATTTAATTGGTTTTTTCACGACGTGCCCATCCGCCCAGTGGTACTCGTACTTGGGACCCGCTGCCATCACAGGACATGACTCTTCTGTGCAGAACTCGGTGATTGTGCCATACAACATGTTAATTTGATTGAAAAAGTCGACAGCTATAAACAGAAACCAAACGCAAATGTAAATGAAAACTCGTTCAATGCCAAGAATATTGAATTGACACCCAAACTGATTCTGATAACTTACTATTGACAGCTACCCACTCGTTCAAGTCCTCTCCTTCCGGAAGCATCACTGCCAACCTCAAATTTCCGGAGCCGAGGGTCGCTGCCGCATGTTTCATCAAGTCATACTGGTGCGTTCCTTCTGGAATATGTTTCTTCGGCTTAAACGTCTTCGCTGAGCGATTACCACTGTTTAAAATAAAACCACATTCAAAATCATCCACATTCCAAAACCTAAATTTCTTCAAAATCCACTAATTATTCAACTCACAATAGGAAACTCATTGAATCCAATTATATTCAAGGAGCAAGCTCCTTTCCTCCACTTTCTTGATTCGTGTCAAACCCCCCAAAAACTGGCAATGTCCCCTGCTCTACTTTGTCCTCCTCTACTTCCGCTTCGAGTTAAAAATCCTCCTCCACATTCGATTTCAATTTACACCTGAGATTGTTCTCAGCTCAACCAACCACTTGTTTCACAACACTTTAATCTTGTCTTGATTCATTCATTCATATTCATGATTTTGGTTTTTGGTCGCTGCCAAAGTCAACAATAATCTGCATAACCTATTTACTTTTGACTGACTTTGTATTTGTGTATCTGCATCTCCTATCTGCTCATTCATTCCGCAGGTGCATTTACAATGCATTAACATATACCCTTTTGTTTTTGCTCTAAAGGACCAAACTAAACTTACGCGCCGTTTAAAACCGTTATTCCGTCGCAGCCTTTATAGACCCAAATGTTATATACCTTAATCTAAAAAATCCTATTGAGTAGCTATTTTTAATAGCTGAATTATATTTAAAAACACATTTTATAAATGCTTCATACATTGGGCATAAGATCTACAGCAAAAGTGTGAAACTTTGGCCATTCTCACTCTGCCCCAAATTTCCCCACATTAAAGTTATGGAGAATAGTTAGCCAAAATGTGTGATTAGTTAAAACACTTTCAGACCAAAACAAAGAATCAGAGTGACCTAATTATTTTTGGAGTTAATCTGAAAACGTTCAAAATATGTTAACTGCCTGAAATTATGCTAAAACTGCAGGTTAGCATGTTTTGAAAATGCATAAAAAATACCTCTCTTCGAAATTTTCTTGTCTTTCTAACAAAAAAGAATCGGTTGTCTGTAATGCTTAGTTTTGTCCCTAAAGTGTTTTAACTGAATTACACATTTTTGCTAACTATTTCCATAACTTTAGTATGGTAAAATTTGGGGCGAGTTGAGAATAGCTAAAGTTTTACATCTTTTGTTGTAGTTTTAATGTCCAAATTATGAAACAATTATAGAACACGTTTTGAAATAGCATTCAGCTATTTAAAATAGATACTCATTTAGTACGTGAGTGCGTACGATGAGATCTCCTGACGTGATACATAAGAGCCAAACCAAGTGCACTACTAGCTGACTTAGGCATACGGTATACTGGGTATACTTCACATACATATATATATCGTTTAGGATGATGTTTCTAAGAGAAAATCCATTTTTTATGGTTTCTTCTTCCTTTCCCATGCCACACATTCTCATTCATATACATCCTGCATTTATATTATCCTCCTCTCCTCCTGCTCTTCATTTGTAACTAAAATATTTTGGATGTGGATGGGTATCGCACGTTAAAGTGTGCCTTTGTGAGCGTACTTACGTATGCTCTGCATAAACACCTTCCAAGTAAATGAGATCATCACCATATCGCATATATATCAGTCGTATTGGATAATAGGAGGATAAAATGCTGAGAGACCAGCTCTTATGTATTCTGAATATTATGGGATGCTTTAATGTTTGGAGGCGACAATGACAGAGTTGCAGTTGGGATATTGGGAATTTTTATATACAAAACGCAAAACGATAAGACACGTACGTACTCCCATAATAATATAAGTTCATTATAATATAGGTGATCCTTCTTATGCTGATGATGCTCATTTGATTAGTGAGCTACTATGCCTCATCTCTTCACAACACAACAAGAAGAGTGTTTAGGATTGTAAATAATATATTCTTGTGCAAGAGGCTTCAAAGACTGTGAAGTTTGAAGTGCAAAAGAATTTGAAAACGAACAAGAGTTGACAGGAAATCAAGCGTTTTTTCACAATAAGAGGATTCTCACGATAAGCGATATTTTTTTGTGAAAGAAAGGATGAGAATGGGAAGAAATTAAATAGAGCAGAGTGTGAGCAAACTATAAAGTAGAAAGGAAAGGTAAAGGTGCATTTTATAAATTATGTGTTGTGCTCGCACAGTAGTGATTGATTGATTGAAAAGGTGACTGATTGCTTTTGCGTGTTTGGTTAATATTTCTAGTTCATTGATTGGGACATGGATTGGATGGATGAGCTAACTCAACAATTACTTCATTCATTGAGTCGTGGTGTTGCGATTGATTGAGATTTTCGCATTGGAGCGTTTGAGGAAAAGTCCATGAATATTTAGGAAATTATGTACGTAAGAAAGTATATAACACATTTAATTTCTCTCTGTAAAGAATGTTCAGGTTTGGTGAAATTTGTGCAATTTTACTTTGCTATAGATTCCGAGGGAGGAAAATAGTCAACGAGAGTTACCTGACGTTTTTTGATTGCCGAGGAAGAAGTAAATCGATGAAGCAAATTTCATCAGCTTTTTTAGACGAGAGCAGCGGTGATTATTGTAATGAATATTTAAATTTTGTAATACATTTATATCGGGTTAAAAATGCTACCCAAATATATCATTTGATGGAGAGATGTGAATAACCCAAAATTATGATGAATGTAATGCTAATTTTGATGTTTTTTTTGGCTTGTTTTCAGGACGCTGCTGATAAGGATTCAACTTGCAAGGCAATTTCTACACATTCCGAATATACGAGTATTTTACACATAGAACCACCACGTTTTATTTTATAAATTGGAGCTTCATTAGCTGTGCACGACTATACAATTTTTGTAACGTCTTCCGAAACAAATTTACACTGAAAATTTGATCTCTGAAAAATCAACAACAAGCAAAACAAGCAAGCAACTAACTAACTAAGTTTTACATAGGAGCAGAAAGTTTTATATAAATATTCCTAACTAACTAACCACAATCAAACTAGATACACAACAACCTTGTAGACTGAGAACAAGCAACCTGCAACAGGAATCTTCCAGTATTCAAGTTACCATTCCAAACAGAAAAGGTGAAGCACTATAAGAACCCAACCAAGTACCAGATCATCGGAAAGCAAAGAACACTATTAATTTTTAAGGAAATTAGCTCGACTATTAATAAATCAAGATTATCAACATGATGGAAATGAATGGACTGACAAGTACAGCTTTGGTGGCTACCCCCGTGCCCTCGTGGCTGCTTCAGCAGCAGCTGCTTTACCCATGCCAAAAGAAAATGGTCACACACACGTTCACATTCATCACCAACAAGATACAGATAACCCTCTCGTTGTGTCAATGAAGCTAGCCGCAGAACAAGTTCATCAGCTAACTCACCCCGGAGAAAATGGGGTAACGCAGGAAATGGTGAATGCCAACTTGGCCCTTGTAAATGCTACCAACAACGCTGTTCTATCAGTGAATAATGCTGGTGTTGGTGTTGGAGTTCAACAGGGGCTTATCGCCGCGGCTCAAGCTGCCCAACAGGCTCAGCAACAAGCTCAGCAGCAGCAACAACAAGCCCAGATGAAACCTCAAACAGTGGCAACGGGTACTACAACCGATGGAGGAGGAGGGTTACTAGCAGTAGCCCAAGCCCAACAACAGCAGCAAGTTAAGGATGAGCAGAATGCAACTACCCAAGCGATTATTAATGCAACAACAGCAAGTTCAATGTCAGTAGCTTCCACGACCTCAACGAATAACAATTCCGGTGGAGGTTCAGGTCAAGGACAGGGTTATGAGAGTAAATTGTTTGTGGGTGGGTTGAGTTGGCAAACGTCGTCAGAAAAGTTGCGAGAGTACTTTTCAAAATTTGGTAGCGTTTTGGAAGTTCAAGTGGTCGTCGACCCGATGACTCAACGGAGTCGTGGGTTTGGTTTCATCACCTTTGCGGACTCTGACACAGTGCGGAAAATCGTGTCAGTTCCTAACCACATTCTAGATGGGAAACGGATTGATCCCAAGCATGCCACTCCACGCAATAAACAAGTTCCTGCTGTCAATTCCTACAAGACGAAAAAAATATTTGTGGGAGGAGTGAGTCAAGACACAACGCTGGAAGAGATTAAAGCCTACTTTTCCCAGTTTGGAAAGGTTGAAGATGCAGTCATGCTGATGGATCAGCAGACAATGAGACACAGAGGATTTGGATTTGTTACGTTTGAATCTGATGAAGTTGTGGAGAGAATTTGTGAAATTCATTATCACACCATCAAGGATAAAAAAGTTGAGTGCAAAAAGGCTAAACCAAAGGAAGCCCAGGCTATGGCTGTTACCGGGCTTCATGCTGCTTTTGGACATGATGCCGTTCAAGCACAAGTAGCACATCATTTATCTCTCACTTCAGCTTCCCTAGGATCCTTAGGAGCTCAGAGAACAAATCCAGCTCAGGCAGCGTATGCGTTTTATGGAGGACAGTTTGCTGGGATGACAGGGAACGCAGGAAGTCATCACGCTTCTCAAGCAGCAGCTCTCAATGCTAATTTGGCTGCTGGCTTAATGATTCCGGTCACAGCGACATCCATTGCTTCCCACTCGCCAGTTACATATTCCTCCATTCGCTCCGGCTTGTCGAGGTACTGTGAAATTTCAGAGCAATAAATTGCTCTCATTTTTTTAAAAATCCAATCCATACATTCAATTCAATAATATCAGCAACAATCAATAGATGCATTTGGTTCATATGTATTCACTAATGGTGACATACTTCTATATGAATATTTAAAACCTTCTCCGGTGGTATCTCATGAGTTGGAATTTGTTACATACGAAAAAAACTGAAAAATGTCAGTGGGGAGGTTGAAACTTCTCTTGAGGAAGTTAGTTCCAGGAAATCATGCCAAAATACCTAAAAATGCGTAATTAAATCATAATTGAGGTCACGTGTAGTAAAAGGTCGCTGTCGATATGCATAACATGCATTTTAATTGAAATAGAGTATTTAGCTGTTGACATGTATAACAACATGGTTTGTCTCTTTAAAAAAAATCCCTAGCTTTTGGCAGGAAGTTCGCGTAGTAACTTTGACATACATAGTTGTATTGTTTAAACCTTACTTAATATGATGTAGTTTATAGTTTCCCAGCACTGGATACTCACGTCAGGGGATAAGAATCCATTTCACATCCCTGTAACACTTAATGTTCTAGGATACTATTAGGATACTTGAAAAGCACATTAACCACATGGCATTTTTAATTATCAATCATTCAGACGGGAGATATTTGATTCTAGACATGTTTTCTGCACGTCTATATTAACTGTGGACGAAGAGGGATAATGAGTCAAGAGTGACTAACAAAGGATTTGTGCACCCCCACATGATAGGTTAAACTAGTGAGAATGCAAATCCCAGCTTCAAACAAAGTAACGAAAAGACCTCTGCATTGAATTGAACGGGAGTTCAAAACCAAATTTATTTTATAGTGCTTACCTACATATTACAAAGAAGAATTAGGTATAGGATGTTTGCAGGGTTTATATCAAGTCATTGACTTAAACTGTTGCTTAAATGCAACTGATATGAGAATGCGTATAAAACTAAATGAGACTAAGGATAGGTACAAACTTTTTGCTCGCATTGACACAATATTTCGGCTGGTTATCAAACAAAATTATTTGCACCACAATTTTTATGGGGTTTGTATGCAACCAAACTTAATTTTAATCCAGTAAATATGAGATAACCTCATTGGCTGTAGACATTTTCATAAAATACTTTTTGTCTCATAATAACCTTATATTATTACAGATACACTCCATACCCCGTTCGAAACTGGAACGGAAATGCTGCTGCTGCAGCAGCTCTCAATGCTAATCTTGCATTGGCAAGCGCTTCTCAGCCACCTCCTCCACCCCCGCAACAACCCACTGCCCAGTTGAGTGCAGGTCAACCCACCATTCTCACCAGTCTTTCTGCCAATGGTTCCCAGGCGTCTCAATTTGCTGCATACCATCATCATGCCCACCAACTGGCAGCACAGGCACAGAGTCAATCTCAGAGTCCAGCATGGGGTCAGACGCATTCAGCCTTGGACTTTGGATTGCAAGCTATTCCAACAGCCGTGGCGACGCCAACTATGCATCCTGGTGCAACGTTTGACTGGTCTAGCGTTTACCACGTCTGAAAAGTATTGACACTTTTTTCCCTTATTTTTTATTTTATTTTTTATGACCACCTCAGTTACTTAATTGAGATGGGGAAAACAAGATCATCATCAAAAATAGAGTTTTATTTGCTTTTATTTTATCATAAAATTTTATCATCAAAACATGAGACTTTTATTCAATGACTAAGATAGTAGCGAGATCCCTAAGGAAGATGGATGAAGAGTTATATTCAGTATTTGTATCCGTATTTGCTGTAGTAGTTTTGTAAGGTAAAGAAATTAAGTAACCGGACTGTCTTTAATTGGATGTAGACTTAAAGCAGCAAGTCAATATGGCATGGGTACTAATTTAATTTGAAGAACATCTTTTCTTGTGTATGCTACAGGATATATTAGAAATTCATGCAAACTAAGCAGGCACCTAATGCCAGAATAATAAACAAATTTCAGGAAAAAAAGTTTTTACGCTCTCACCTACGTTAAGATTACAGTTCAGTCAAAGTTTCAGAATCAGATTCTTGAAATAAGCATTAATTGAAAGGTTATAAGCTACCATACACCTCAAACCTCGAAATGTATTTTTAAATACTGCAATATTCACACAAATAGTGTCAATTTTGTCTAAAACTTCAAATTTTATGACACAATATTATCAAGAAATTTCTAATAGAATCGAATTTCTGAAAGAGCCAATATTTCTCGAATTAACGTATGCCCTTGTATGAAAATGTTACAGAAAATTGATTTTGACAGGGTATCATTCTAATTGGGCAGTTTCAAATAAAACAAACACTCTGCTGACATGCCTTGTAAGTTCATAAGTTGTAGCCAAAAGATCTCAGTCCGGTTCCTCAATTTCTTTAGCTGAGTAGATAACTTTAATAGAGTTGAACGTAGTGGAGATTTTTAAAAACAGCTCGCACCTATTTCATTTATTCTTCCATAGTAGTTTTTTAACTGTGTAGATAAATAATATATTATACTTATGAAACACATATAAAAAACCTACAAAAATTAGTAGTAAAACTAGCAAGTAGCTAGTATCATAATTCATTCATGATTGAATATGATTGAATACTTGATGATGATGATGAGGATGATGATGATTACCATTTTACAATAATGAATTATTAATTAGCGATGTAAATTATCGTAATTAGTTAAGTAGCTTTTTCGTAGCCCTACTTTTAGTTCACATCACACTTTTTGTAGTAATCACCACAACCAGACCAACACAATCTTTATATTTAATTAAAAAAGTCTTCTATTTCTTGGACTAATCAACCCTTAAACTATTAGCAAAATTACAACCTACTGCAAAAACCTGACCTATATTTCTACTAATTTTTGTTTTAATCATGCTGCTCTAAATCAAGGGGCTTTGAATGTGTACCAAAATGTTTGAAAATAATAATTTTTTGCGTGTTGTTATTTTTGTAGATTTTTTTGTTTAACTATTAAATGGGTGTCCTTTTTAACCTACATGAGTTTTGCAATAATCTGGTGTAAAAAATTTCATGGATTAACTTTATGTGACGTTGTTTTACTGATTGTGCATGAACCGAGCAAGCCAAGCCTAATTTTACTACTATTGCGTATCTAAACTCTATTTATCTCTACTAATTTTTATGTGTTTAAAAAGGATTATTAATTAGTAAATATCATTGATTCTCACATCAACTTTTGAATGTTGTATTGTTCGTTAGCGTAAGGCAAGGGTATTACTTATAAACAGAAAAAATATTCATTCCTTAAACAACAATTTTAATGCTACAGAACATAAGCTTACGTGCGTACGTATTTACTACTTACTTCTCTTTGTGTAATGTCAATATTTTGATTATGTATGTATCTAAATGTAAATTGTATTGCAAATTTTTGCAAATTGTAGAAAAGTTTCAAACCATTTTAGTGGAAAATGGCTACAAAAGTTATGATCTATATCTCTTAGCAGTTAAGAACTCTACTAATAATATTGCTACCACCAGTATTATTACTTTTATTGTACATTCGAAAGAGTAACTTGTTGGAATCGGGAAAGTTCCAACTCAGCCACAGTAGTAGAGAGCCGTACTTCTTATCTTATTGTAAAATGTACGTAAAAACTATTATAATTAATTATGATTATCTGTATGTATCTTACCGTATGTAACTTGCATTTAAGTATGCGGAGCTCTTTTAGTTATCTTTCTATTTCTCTCTTTTCCTTTCTCTCTCTCCTTTCATCACACTGCGATGAAACTTGGAGGAAGCTCAAAACTACAATTGATGACATTTTTGCTTAGTGTATAAAAAATGAGTTTTAATTTTAAGTAAAAAATGTCATCAATTTTAGTTTTGAGAACCCACACAATTTTCATCAAAGTTTGATTTCGTAGTTGTTCTCTATTCATACTTCTACGCAAAAATAAGCAAGCAATATATAGTTTATGCAGCCAAAGCAAAACAATTAAGCTAGCAACTGGTGTAGGAATTAAAATTTACTTGTAATTTATAGTTATTCATGTCGATCCAAAAAAAATTATCGTGACTAGTCGACATAATTATATGTTTAGAAAATTTTCACAAAAAAATATAAATTTCACAACACCAAAAATTTAATAACAAAACCAAACCAAGTATTGATATTGATGCTAAAACTATATTGCTACTATCTATATTCCTATATAGTGACACTAAAAACAAACTGGATTTTTTATTCGGGCCAGCAGCTATATAGCTACACGTAATTATTTGTCTGTCTTTTCCCTAAATATTATACCTTTCCACAACACACCTTTGATCTTTTACTTGGGATTTATTGAGGATGATTGTTTGTGCGTGCATAATGTATATATATATTATTACTATCTTTGTTGGTTCGTTTGACATTGATTATTTGCTAAAGGTGAAAGTAAGCAAAGAGAAAGCTGTTGGTATTGGATGGGTAATATATATTATTATTATTATAAATCTCTGTTTTAATTGCTCTGGCTCGGCTCGGCTCTGTTTAATAAGTAGTCTAATTTGTAGTGAACAACATTATATATATATTATAAAAACTATCAAGCAGTATTTTAGAAACATTTTAACCATGATGTCATCATCATCATTGCCAATATTTGAAGAAATGCTGATGAATGATGATGACTTATTATACAATATGACTATGTGACTATAAAAATAATAGTATTTGACGTGTATTATATATATTATTATCTTTATTGTTGTCTTTAATTGCAATTCGTTTGTTCGTTCCGTTATTCGTCCTTCTTCTATATAGCAGCAAAAGCAAACGCAAGCAAGCCAACGCTAATAATTTTCTCTCATGCATTTAAAAAAATATTTAACTTAAATATTTGCACTTCTTTTTTAATCCTCTATAGTTATTCCTATTATTGCCCAACGTGTTTATAGATTTATTTATTGTGCGTGCGTGCATCTTAGGTAAAAATCAGCAAATATTTTCAGCTAACACAAAAACATTTTACGGGAACTAGAAATATATTTATTATCTATGTAGACAAGGTCCTCCTTAATTTAAAAAGTCAAATTACAAAAAATAATTTTCTTACGAATTTTGCATGTTATTACGTCACCAAAGGTTTAGAAGTTCTCCCCAATTTCGTGCGAAAATTGCGCACTTAATTCAACCCACTTTTAAGGAGAGACGGATAGTTATTTGCATGATTTCTGGAAGTCCTAAACCTTTAATTTTAGCCCAATATGCGTTGGTGACTTAATGTAGCTCTTTGAGAACTACTAATATGCAAAATTCAGGAAAAAAAGCAATTTTTTCGTGTTATGACTTTCCGAATTAACGAGGACCTTCTCTATAGTTAAATATTGGTCACTTTCTTCTCATCACTTTTTAATTCCACTATCACCGCAATGCCAATATTATGCCATGCCACCGCGTGAGTTGCTGTGTATCCTCCTGTATTTGCATTTAATTGACTGACTAAAACCATAACCGTATAAATTGGTATTATTGGTAAACCATACGTTAAATTATGTATATTTGCCAATGGTTTATAATATTACAACTTTACTGCCCGGCCCGTAAACCAGTGTTCACATAAATAATTGTAAGTAAGCAAGCCCTCCTCTCTCTTTGTGTCTATCTCTCTAGTTAAGTATTTTGCATTTTTAACAGTTTTTCTCTTCACTGTCTCAAATTTTGTGCATGCTAATTTCGTGTAAATCCTGTAAAGGCCAACAACATATATATATGAAATTGCAGTTTTTCGCACTGTAGAACAAAAAAAAATTACTATTCGATCAACAACAACTAATAACATAACATGATCGTTGCTCATTGTTCTGCTCCATATGCCAAAGCCACACTCGATGAAAAAAACAATTATTTTGGGACAATTTATTGACAATAATTCCATCGGCTAAAAATAATGTTCTTGCAAGTTGGTTTTGTTGCTCCATAGTAGTTTCTCCTCTTTGTATGATATATCCGCTCGCTGGCTCTGTTTGTATAGTTTAATTGGGGTCGCAACGTAACTCGTACTCGCAATAGATTTTGTTGGATTTGTTCATTCATATCAGTATTTCCTCTTGTCGTCTGCTCTTGGCTCTGATTGAAACTCTCAAAATGTTATGCCATGCCTTATATTTCAAGTGTGTAAAATTTATTTCTCCAGGATGTCGGGATAAAGAAAAAAAGTTACTCTGGTTAATTAACTGACTATTCAATTATGCTGCTGCTGTGTTTATAGAAATGTCTATGTTGGATTTTTGGATTGGTAATTGATCTTGTAAAAAATGTTTGTTTTTTTAGTATTTAATCACCATAAACCAAACACCATCCATCCCTTTCACACAACCCCCACACCATATACTGCTAAATACCACCGTAATTGCCCTTCCGTTCGATTCCCCTATAATTCAACGAGTTCAAACTTATTTATCAACAGACTTAACTGTAGTGCCAGTCATGCCCATCATATTTCACTCCATATAATAGTATTCCAAATTAACAAAACTATATAGTGTTAATTAATGTAGAAAATTCGTTTTCAATGTTGTTTCAAGTAAGTTTACCACTTTTCAGCTTGCTTTTATATACTCGGTAGGTCAAAGTTAATTGAATTTTTTTAATTCCAAGCAACATACTATTAATCATGCGATGCTTCTATTATATTGGCTCTCACGGTACAAGAGGCTCTCCAAACAGGCTTTGTACAAACTCGTTCGTCTCTTCTCTCTCTCTGTAATTGTGCACGAGATCTCAAGCAGTAATTTTATAAGTTGAGTTGATTGGGACATCTTTGTTCTATCTGGAAACTTGTTAATTGTTTATTGCCTTTGCTAAACAAAACAAACAAAAAATGCAGTGCAAAAACAGTTCGAAGCAGTCTGTAATTTTAATGTAAGCCAAAAACTATTAATTTCCCTAATCGTATGTCGTAAACTTGTGTAATGTACTTCAGTATTAGTTTCGTAGTGGAAACCTAATCGTAAATTTTTTAACTCCCAAAAAATGTTTGACTCAAGGACAAGTTGCTTAGATGCATTTCCCCTATCATGTTATCAAGGTTGAAGAGTGGATAGATCCCTAACTAATTTGAGGTTTTGTATACCCTTCTAACTCTCAATCGCTTTAGATGATGAAGATGAACTGAATTGAGGAAGAAAATAGTTTCTCTTGGGGAAATGTGAGACAAGGCCTGTTTTTGGGTTGAAATGTCATGCCAAGTCAAGATAATATGGAGGATGGAGGAAACCGGAAGTAAGTCAGTATTTTTGAGGAATTTTAAAAGTTTTATGAAAGGTGTCCTTAATTTAATGAAAGTTTTTTTTTGTAATTTATTTTACACAGATGCAATTGCTGATGAGAATGATTGAAATGCTAAACTCGACCTGAACCCAAGCATTTTCATTATCAAGATTCAATGTAAGTTTATTTGAGATAAAATCAATATCATTTGAATTGTTTTCACATTCATCACTTTTACAAAAAATATTTTGATCGATTTAAGGTTTATGTGTTTTAATGTGCCCACAAAAATAATTTATAATCATAAGTTTATGCTGATCCAGCCCACTAAATGAACTGGAACTCGTTGTCTGTAGGTTCGAGGCAGGAGCAGTATCCTCCAGTTGATTCTCCTTCGCAACGTGATGCACCGACTCTCACATCCTTGAGCTCATTTGGGATCGTGACACTTGTCGCAATCACCGGTTTCCGGTCTCCAATCGGAGTTCCAAGGAGTGGAGGAGGCATCGTCACCTGACTTGCATGATCCCCACTGGTTTGTCCAGCGAGCAGCAGCTCTCGAGCGTCTCCCCATCTTCGCATTCTTCCAGAAGCCAGACTCGCGGATCCTTTCTTGAAGTGGGCTGGGCACCCCACCAGCCGTACTCACATCCTTGGGCCAACTGCCACTAACAATAAAAGCCCCGACATGTAGACTCCAACAGCGGCCCACTTCATGCTCCCTGCGCAGGGTATTTGAATACCTGCCTTTAGAAAACAGCAAGAACGGGTGAGCTGAAGGAGGACAGAATCATAATCGCCAAGCTCGCTCGTCCGACTCCGAAACGAAAAAAAGTTTAATCCACTCAATTCTTAAACAAGCTGTACTTGTGTGTAATGCATATGTGTCTCCCTTTATAAACTAAAAATTAAGAGCCCTTGTACCAAGAGGTCGGATGTGTTCCGCAGAGTTTTTGATATGGTCGTCTACTAAAAGTAGGGTCCTCCCTTTCAAGGGGAGTAGAGTTTGGTGCAGAGGTAGCGTGAAGAAGGCAGTGATAGCATTATCGACCCCAGCCGACACTGTTATGACAACGCAACAGGATAAGATAATCATAATGGCTTGCCGTACAGAGACGCACTTGCCAAAAATGACATATATTGTCAAGAGGCGCGATACTGGAGTGGCTGAGCAGGACGCAAAGACACAGGCCGCAAATACCACTATCTCTAGGGTGTAGGCGGTCTGTCACCGACTTCGACATCTCCGACCACGACGCACGACAATCTATCGTAAATACAACTCGGCTCCTCACATCGTCGCGAGCAGAGGTATCGTATTGGCTCACCATGCCTTGTGTCGGTTGCCCACCGTCGATATGACTTGTGAGAAAGTTCTGGTTCAATACCCCTATGGTCGGCAGTTCTGATAGGAGATCGGACATTAGGCCGACTATCTCAGATCCTACACTATATTGGATCGTGTGCGAACGTTTCACCTTTTACAGCACAACGCGTAAGATCGCTGTGATTGCTATCCAAGATTATGCAACCGTCTCAAAACCCTTGAACAGGTCCGGAGTTATGGACAATACCAACATAAGCGACACAAGGTAAGACTTCGAGTCTGCCTCAGTCAATAATTCATTCTTCTAAGATTTACAGAACGAGAGGAGCCTATCTTATAGGAGCAAGGCACCGGGCCACCACACGCCCACTGTGAGAGCAAGGCGGATAGGGAGCTTCAGAGCCTATAATAACCTACGGCTTGAACCTCCCGAGAAGAGATAGGGTGCCGATGAGATGGGGTGTCAGGTGCGTGGCTCATGTGCCGGCCGCCGGCTTGTGACACCCCGCTAACACAAATTTTCACCTTGATGCCAATCCGGGTTGACAGCCTTCCCGTGGGGTGCGCACGCCGTATGCACATGAACTGTGCACACTTGAAGTGCGCACTCCTTGTTCCACAGTTTCCTCGTTACGGAGGGCAGAAGGCGGGATGGCATAGACAGGGGGGCATATGGGGCATAGTTAGGCTCGATAGAATTGGGATAAATTGGCGCACAAGTAAGCAAGGGCCTACGCTCGAGGAGAACAAGGGACGCAGAGCAAGAATTGACCTGAGCGGCCAACCGCTGGACCACCAAGTAGGCGGTATGGCGTCTTGAACTTAATTCGCTCTTTCATAATGAAAGACGATCATATATCCAGATTTGGATTTGGATATCTCCAAGACTAACTCGTCGGGATCATTGTTGAAGTGGGGGAGGCATGTCTTCTTCCGCCTCGGCCATCTTCCATTTTCTTTACCCCACCTCCTCCATTTCTATTACTCTTGTATGCGTAGACGGTGGTTACTGTCGTGGTATTTGTTGGATTATTCACTGAACTATTTCTGAAAATGGGCTCAAGACTTCTGCTTTCCTCTGGAGGAGCTGAGGGTGGAATCAAAGGGCTAGTTGGAGGAGAGGGAAGGTGATGGAGGTTGAAATTAGCTGTTCCATCTGTTAATTGAAGTTGATTGGAGTCCGGATCATTTCCGACTTGATTTTGTTGCCATCTCGCTCTTTCTAAAGCTTCCATCAGCTCCGCGTCTTGTGAGTTATCGACCCAGCCAACGTGCTTCCGCCTTCCGTCCAACTCGTTGGCATTTGCCATGTTGAGGAAGCGACGGTCTGTCACTGACACCGATTGGGAGACGGAGAACGGAGTTTCCTGAAATGTTGGTATTGGTGTTTGCTGCAACTGTCAGGTTTTCAAGGTCAACAGACTCAGTCTCGTCTTCGTGTTGGAGTAATCGCTCGTGATTGAATATGAGTGAGTCCGCGGTGAGTATATTGATGGGGAACAAGTCAAAGGTTCGGTTTGTGGAGGAAGAGTTGCTATCTATATCGAGGTGGTTAAAACTCTCCCTGATTTTCGCTTCGGAGCGGTGGAGCTCGGTGAGTGGGGAGGACGGAGTGGGATGATTTGAAGCACTGGAAGGGAGATTTTGGATATGCTTGCTGGCGACGAGGAAGGGTTAGAGGAACCTTTTCAGGCTTTTGAGGGGATTGTGCTTGATTTTGAGGTGGAGTCATGATAATTTAGTTGGCGATATGAGTTTGTATGAAAATTGTGAATAGTTTTTAATTTGGATTAGATATTATGCAAAATATATGGTTCAAAAACAGACAATTGTTTGAGCTGTTTTTAAAATACAAAAAATACTGAGATTTATTCCGATACAAAAAGTTGCATAGCAGTTTTAACGCAACGGTTATTCGTCATAATCTTCCTTTTCAGAACCCCTCCGTTTGGGAAGCAGGGTGGTTGTCGGTGGCTCAGGGAAGTTGAGCAGAGGTCCGATTCGAGTGTTGGCAAGTTGGTTAAGAGCACCCAAGGCGAGAACTGGTGCGATTTTGAACGATTGTCTGACGACACCTCCAAACCCTTCTTCGGCTAGCACAGGAGCTGTGGCTTTGACCAACTGGGCAAGCCAAGGATCCCTATTCCCTTCCCGTTGGAAGAGATACGAGAGAAAGTTTTTTATGGTGGTGGTTTCCACCTGAGGAGTTTCCGTTGAGGTAGTTTGTTCGGGCTGGCTAACATCCACTTCTACTTGTCGATGTTCACGGGCATCTTGTGGAGTTGGAATAGCCAAAGCTAACTGTGAAATGATAAGAAGAACAAGGTGATACTGATAAGTTGCCATTTTGCTTCTTTCCTTCTGCAAACTGAAGAGTAACTAGCAATTGAGGTTGTTTGGAAAGAGAGAGCTCGCTTGCAGTTCATCCATATTAGCCATTAATATGCACATTCATTCATCAACACTTTCACTTTCATTCGGATACTAAAACTGGCATCTGCTTACTTTACTCTCTCTGCTCACTGCTGCTGCATCTCATGAATATTCATAGCGCACTCCATTTACAAAGGGTTTTACGTAATTCAGCTTGCTAATTTGGGTATAATTATTGGAATCTCTACTGGAATGGAAGAAGGATATCGTATCGTACCGTGGATTTTATTGGGGCAACTCAAGAATGTCAAATATTTGATATTGGATAAGGTTTTGATGATTTTTATTGAGACTGCGTAACATTATTAAGTAGGTTTAGTGTTTTATTTACTTTATTTAGTTGAAACAAATGCAGCTATTTACTATTTGGTTGTGTCAAGATGGAACTGATTCATCAGTATTATGTGTATTACAATTACCATTGTTTATATGTATATATGAGTAGATTGGAAACAGAAGCACTGCTGGAAAGGGTTACCTTAAATGAAAACAACCATCGTATTTGTACTACATTTTGTGATTTTATGACTATGACAAGTGAACTCCACTGTTACCTATTTGCTATTCAAATTCATGCAATAAAACAATGTGTACGGTACCTAATATGAGGAGTGACGAAATCAGAAATGCCTAATTTTAAGAGTAAGTACATGAAGTGACGACCATTCATCTTGCGCATTCCCTTGACCTTCTCATTATCAACTTGTTTGCTGCTCACGTAAATGCATAATTCGTTACAAAACTTTCTTCCCTTTGGTTGATAAGTGCAGATTTGCTACACAAGGGCTGTTAATCTTAACGAGGAGCTAATCAAATACAACAAAATTTGTTCATTAACCAAGTAGTCCAAGTTAAGCAAAAATTTGGTATGGATTATATTACTCGTAATTTTCATTTCTCAGCCACTTCTTTACGAGTTTCCGCATTAAAAATTCCTGCTAATCTAGTTAGTGGGAATTAATATAGTAAGTTAGTTAGGTCTAGTTGTTAATCTTGAGCAGGAACCAGATACACAGAGTACTTAATTTTGGTTGAATATAATATACATCATTAAACAACACTAATACAAGAGCGTCTACGTTAAAAATTATTTTGTATCATTAAATTCACATACGATTAATAACAAAGACTGCTCTGCGCTACACCCTTACACGTAAAACAAAGCTTTTAAAAAAAAAGAATTATGCTCACAAATCTTATCAATTCGAACATCCTTCGCAAACACGTAACCATTTGAAAGCAATAAATCGTTCAGTTTTTTGCACTCCGCATAAGTGTAATCCCAGGTCTCCAAAATGATCATTTTAAGGGGGCCAGGGGAGGTGAAAAGGAAAGTTCCTGAAGACCTCCCTTCCATCGATATCAAAATTGAAGTAATCAATCTCCTTTTAACCCCAGCGCTGCCAAAACGTATGGAAAGGTGTCTGCAACGACGTCAACCAATTCCAACGCGGTGGGGGTGCGTGCCTTCATGCACTGAAATATGTCGTAACGATCCGATTCTTCCGATGGGTGACCAGCTAGCAGTCTTTGGTTTGGCAAACTTGAGCTGCATGATAAAAATGATATATGTTACAACCATTTGAAGCCAAAACCAAACTATGAATATTAATTAAATCTCTACAATGTGCTTGGAATTACGGCGATATTGGAACGGCATAAGCATCTGCAATACCATACTTCTCCCTCGACGCCCGCGCGCCTTTCGCACCCACCCCTCCGTCTCAACTCTCATCCTACAATCCCACTCTACTTATCCCCCACCGCCCAGTACGCCCACCCTGCCTCCCAACCTATCGCACTCGCAGCCTGTCGCATCTGCCCAAGCACATGTCGATGCCACCCCTCAAACTATCACATATTGCATCCCACTTCATCCTAACCCCCCCCGACATGCATCGATCACATACCCTGCCATGCATACTCCCCCCAATCTAACACCCTACAAACCGCGCGCTACTTCTTCAAGGGCCTACGTCTACTCACTCGCTGACTGACCCGCCATTTCTCACATCCTTCGCTTCTTTGCATCCCTCTACTACTCACACCGCTTCGTCACCGGCAATGCAGATCCCTATCCGAAAATCACACCTACTACCCCCGCGCCTCCACCTTTCCATAACACCACATCCCCACTCCCTCCCGCTTCCAGGCACTTACAAGGACGTGGCATTTATCTTGCTCACAAACGCGCGCTCCTCTAATATCTCTTTCACCGCCCCCTTTGAATGGCCCGTATAGAACGAGGACTCTAAAAAGTTGGGCTTGCATTCTCCACAATACGTCCGCATACCCAGGGCGACAAGTATGCGCTTAGGTGGACCCCATCCGCTGGCACTATACTAAGTTCAACACATTGAATTTTCGCGTTTTCCTCTTAGAATGGTCGGTCAGCATAAAGCACCCTATATGACTGCAAGCGTTATCAGCTAACCCAGCCGCACCCCAGCAGAGCGATATAGGCAGGGCCACAGAAGCAATGGCAAATCATAAGAAAATGAACATGCTCGCTTCCTTCTATCTGTCTATGTTACGTCTCGACTACATTCTCCAGTCTCTAGGTGCAACCACCCATATAATGTATATACTCATGCACATAAGTCCAGCATGGTCCCGGACAATAATACGTATGATGCGCCTTCTAATATCCCCGTCCGCGCCTCTTGAAAAGAAAAAGCAGTCAATGGGCCCAGTTTTAAAAGAATACGTTCCGTTCGGAACGTCCTTGTAATTCCCTTTCGGGATTTTGTAAATCTAGCTTGGAGGGAGGTGATACATCTTGGAGTGTATTCAATCATATACGGATCCTCCTGAGTACGACTGTTCCAATTCTCCTTGACGTATTTCATGTCCAGAGGAGCGTTCGAAAGTTGGGTTGAACTCCAGATTTCATTTGGAACGATAGCGTCCTGGTCTTTGGGACTGAGAACATTACTGCATGTTTTCATAGCTGGACTACATACGACGTACATAAGAAATGGTATGGTCAATGTCAATGCAGACATTCTTACTTTCCAGCGTTTGAACAAGAACATTTTGCCATTCTGACCTTGAGGCGAGACTCGCACTTATCAAACTGATGGCATATCAAGTAGAAAGAAAATTTAGTAAATTCTCTATGAATAACCGAACAAGTGACTAACTGACTATTAAACAAGAAATAAAATGGTCGATGACAAATTGAATCAACAATACTTATTTATTTAAATACAATTATTATGTATACTTGGATATAAATAATGGCACGGTGAATACTATCACTTTCATCGACAACCAAATTCAACGGGGGCCCATCGCCTCCGCCTTTCTGCACCAGCGAACACATCATCCAAATCAAAGTGACAGACTTTCATGAAGTGTTTCACTTTAGCTGCAATTCTCAAAGCAAGATGAACTGCAACATCTTTATCAGCTCTTTCCACAACTTTTTCTCCAGGAACACTCACACTTTGATCTCCAATTCTGTAATGACGCAGAATTGCAATTTCAGGAGAAACTACAAAAACATTGTATCCTGCTTCAAACTTCTCGATGATATGATTGCCAGCATCCAGCACTCCTTCCGGTCGAATAATGTATTTAGATCGGTCGTTCTGATTATGGATTTTCTTCTCTCTTGCAACAAACTTGAGCAAAAACGAGTTGATACAAACTTGTAATGCAAACATGTCCACATTTCTCAGTTCTCTACATACATCCTCACGACTTGGGTCTTCATCTCGTGCGGTGTAAAAAAAGGTATGCAAGAATGAATATTCTCCAATTTTTGCTCCACCCTTAAGTGCATCCACTGCTTTGATTAGTTGTGAAAAACTCTGTGGTTTCCTTGTCGTAATGAACTCATCAAAATCCACAAAAACCATGTACTTCGAGAGTCCTTTGTGTCGATACAAGCATTCATTTTGGGCAGCAGATAAACCCGCCTCAGGACAAGGACCGCTTCTGATTTCCGATTCATTTGTGATTGGATATTGGTGCCAAGGGAAGACGTTCACAGTGACTTTAGACTCATCTTCCTTCATGGAATTCAATATGCAGCTTGTGTGTGGTCCAATGCTGATGTTGTAGAAAGTGAACTGCTCGACGCCCATCAATTTGTAGTACTCCAACCACTCAATGAAGTGAAACACGTCGTCAAATTTGTAGGTTGGCACAACACACAAAGAAAACTGGAATCGGGGTTTCTCAAAGTCCTTCATAGATTTGTATTGGATGGGCACAATATTGCCGACGCCGACATTCTTAGTGGTATTCTGGACATTTATCATTACAGAGACGGAATGGGGTAACGAGGAATAAGCAGCACCTGGGATTTGACATCTTATGAATACTCCAGAGTACATTTTATTCGAGGTTTCGGACATTGCTGCCACGAATGCTGTTGTGATTTTTGATTCATTTTCATAGTGGAACTTGCACCAGACTTTTTCTTCTAAAAAGGTTTTGGCTGTGGCAATAATGACAATTTCTTTATAAGTTTTGTAGGAGTAGGCCGAGTAAATCCCAAATTTGTATTTTGATCCAGTTACATTCTGCCAATCCAGTTGAATATCAGGAGAGAGGTGGTTTCCGTTATCATTTTCTTTGAACACATCAAATCCTGCATCCTTAAAGGTGGTGGTGGTTGTCCATAAACTGTTTACGGAAAGGTACCCCTGATGACGCAAAACCAGCATCAATCCAAACCCCGTTAAGATCCCAAACCAAAGTTTTACGTTCCTAATACTAAGAAATAGCGTTTTCTCCATTTTTATTCCACTTGGCTGGCTTATCTTGTGTCGATGTTTGAAATCCACAGAGGTCTACAAACTGAAAAATATTAAACAAAACATTAAAATTAACTATTTCACACTTTCAAGACAAAAGTGAATGTTGGTAATGTTACCTGATTGAATGCAGCTGACTAAACGGTGGTAAACGAACAGTTCATCATGAACTTAAGCACCTAAACAATTGCCCATCGCTAACTTTTTTATCTTTAACCATGAATGTTTCCTTTTGCAAATGTTACATGGGGGATGAAATTCGTGGAAAATCAGCTGTCGGATTTTCCCCCGATTCAGGTGGGTAGCGGTCAAGATATTTTTAGATATTATTAATTATTTTATCAGTGAAACTTCATGTCAGGATGATTTAAAAATCTTCAAATACAAGTTAAATACACATCAATCCAGCTACCATACCAAAACGCCAAGGGCTAATTCTCCCTTCGCTATGATAAAAACGCACCAAATCTCCTCAATTCGAATCGTTCAAAACGGAGCGCAAAAACACATAAGTATGATGTTTGGGATTTGTTATCCCAGTTGTTTTGTTGTATTGACAAATTCGGTTTAAATTGTGTTTTCAGTTAGACGAGTGTAGTTTTACGTGAAAGGAGGATTGAGAAACTTTAATTTCATCAGCATCAAGCATGTTGCTTATCACCCCAAGAACTATGAAGAGAGAGATGAAAACCCGGAAGTGTCTCCTGCTTTCCATTGTCGCGTTGAGTGTAACTCTCTACACAATTTTAAACTACTTCCAAAATGACGTGGAGGAAGCCCCTTCCAGAAGAGCTCTGATATCCTCATTACAGAAGGATTCCTTCAAGGATACAATGCCGGAATTGGATTTGATTAGGAAGCAGTTTCTAGTACCTCCGTCACCTCCCAATCAACGTAACTTGACGCACGGAGAGGTTTGGAAAGGTCCTGTGACTGCGTTGGTCCATCGCCTACTCAAAAACAAGGTTAATTAATAATTCCATTCTGAAACTATTGTTTAACTTAACTATAGCTGTACATTGTCCTTTACTTTGTTAATTAGAAAAACGGATTCTACATTGAAGCTGGTGCTTTTGATGGAGAGTTCATTTCGAACACGCTTGCCTTGGAATTGATGTCAGGGTGGACAGGGCTGTTGGTGGAAGCTGATCCAGTTCCCTACAAGGAGTTGATTGGAAAACGACGGAACGCTTGGGTTGCCAGCTGCTGCTTATCACCTGTCACTAAACCAATGAAAGTATGATTCATTAAGCTATGCAATGACATGACATTTATATATCGGCTGGGTTTTATTAATTGTATTGATAACATTGATTCAGGTGAAAATGGTACGCCATAAGTCAATCGTTGCACTCTCCAATATTCAAGAGTTTTTCACCGGAATTGGCACCAGGAAAGACTATGGGACCCCTTTTGAAGTCCAGTGCTACCCATTGTACTCAGTATTATCAGCTATTGATAAGCTCACGGTGGACTACTTTAGCCTCGATATCGAAGGTGCAGAACTTGCTGTCTTGAAGACTATCCCGTTTGATAAAGTCTCCATTAAGGTAGCTAATTCGAGCATTTAAACAAAACACTATATCATAGGAAGGCTCATTTTGTGTTTTTGCTTCAGACCATCAGTGTGGAAATCAACAACAACCAAGAGGCTGAAGTCACCCAACTCCTTCAAGCGCACGGCTACAAAAAGATGAAATACGTCCAAGATAATGGCTACACGCACGACGCTGTTTATATGAAACTCGACGATGAGCTTTCTGTAAGAAGCGGATCACTTTCATTAATTTTTAAACTATGATTATAAAGTGTTGTTTTGTAACGTACTTTTCATTTAGAGTGACATTGACAAGGCAGAACTGGAATTGGATATGATTAGAGACAAATACCTTACATCACCACAACCAATCCCAATGTTTCATCATAAACGAACACGACAATTGACCAAGGAAGTTTGGAAGAACCCTGTTACAGCTTTTGTGCTGGATCTACTAAAAAATAAAGTTAGGATGTCTTCCAAGTATACCAAATTTGTTGAAATATTGGGTATTTATGAAGTATTCAAGTGTTTATATATTCTTGCATAAACTTTTGATGATAGACGTACGGGTTCTTTGTGGAAGCTGGTGCGAATGATGGAGAGTTTCAATCCAACACTCTTCAACTTGAAGTGTTTCATGGATGGACAGGATTGCTGGTTGAAGCCGATCCGGCACAACTTGTGCAACTACGAAAGAAGCAGAGGAATGCTTGGATAGCGAGTTGCTGCCTCTCATCCGAACCAGAGGCAACTAATTATGTCATATGAAATGTATACGAAATTTATTCAATTGATAAGCACGATGAAAGCTATTGTAATACTTAAACTTTAGGTGAAACTCAACCAGGTTGAAGTCCAGTGCCCCCCTTTGCATTCCTTACTATTCGCTATTGGCCAGGCGGAAGTGGACTACCTGAGCTTGAACTTGGAGCAGGGTTCTGAATTGGCCGTTTTGAAGACCATTCCATTTGACACCATCTCAATCAAGGTACATAATGAAACTTTCTGTATCAACATTAAGGTATGTTGATCCTATAACAAATTCATTTAAAAATAATATTTTCAGGTTATGAGCTTGGAGATTCGCGATGTATCAACGGAAATCCACGACTTCCTCAGCAGCCACAATTACATAAAGATGGGATTAATTGAAGAGAGCAGTATTTCAGCAGCTGTTTTCATGAAAGTCGAGTGAATTTGTATACTTAAAGTTAACTCACGTTTTGTATTACTTGCTCATTAAATAATACCAAATAAAATTATTTGTTACCATTTACACTATTGTTCTACTGATTTTTGCCTGCAATTCCCATGTACGTAACTACGTAAGTAGTCCTGCGGTGCGGTAAATGTTTGTAATCTATTGTAAGCCAACTGTCTCATTTAAAATCCCTGAATGGGAATGTCATTTACTTTAGATATTTAAAAAAACCTATTTGATATTTTTTATGAATTAGCTTGTCGTTAGCGTTAGCGTACAATTGGATGCTTATGCGGACAAAGTGTGCGTTCCAGCGGAATCGTAGCTTAAGTCATGATATTATTTTACCCAGTTTGTTTCTTCGTTTGGTCATCGTTAATCAAATTACGTAGAGTAGAATTCTGTGGCAAATCATGTTCACTTTTCGTATGTTCCACATTTTACATTATTTTCCCATTTAGAGGTCTGATAAGAACACGTGCACTTAATTCGTCTTTTTGTTAGATGGCAATACATAATTGCTCTAACATATATTAATTTATGCAAATTGGGATTTCTTTTGTTCTCCCGAGTAAAAAAGCAGCCGAAATCTGTATTGGGCCTTCACTATCGCTTCGCTCGTTGCGACGACATAAGCACGATATAAGTGAAAGTTTGAGTGCTGAAAGTAAGTAATAAATACAGTTGGAAATTTAAAAACTCTTGTTGTTTGTACCTCATTGTTCTTTTTGTTTCCAGGAACTTTGCTCTTTGGTTCATTCCTCGAACGGGAACATTTCACTTCCGGGGAAAGTTCCCGGAATGATTTCTGAAAGGGAACATTCACTTGTCAGCATTTAAATTGTTACCTTTTCTGATTCCTCCTCCCGAAAGCAGTCCTTCATATGTCCATTTTCGTACACATCAGTTGTATCGGTGTGATTTTGGCATTTGAACGTTACTTGCAAGTTACTGACATGACATGAAAAGAGGATAACATGAATAATAATGCATTTGAGAGTGGTTGTTTCATTATATAGCATAACGAGTTGTATTAGGCATGGAAGTTTGCTACATATAGAAGTTTAAACGAACTGCAGTAAAAACAATATAGATTACCGGGATTACCCAGTAGTTAAGTAATAATATAATACAGTTTAGCCATCAGATGATCATTAATTTTTAAGAAGATGTTTTCGCTACAAAAATCCCTGAAATGCTTTGAACGTATGAAAACGAAACGATTGGTTTGGTAGTTCATGGTTTAGCATGGCATGTAGGTTGTTCCTCTTTTTATTGTCTCAAGTCTCAACATAAATTCATACTCTCATTTATCTAATGTACATTTTATATAGTCTGCTTCTCAAGGCATGTATCATACGCTTGAAAAGTACAATTTCAAATTATCTCTGAACAAAGGACTTTCCAGTCGCTGGCTTGTCCCTGACTTGAGCTGGCCTACTAAAATACTTAAATTTACTATAATTATACATCGTTCTTTACGTATGACCTAAACTGTCCAACATGAATGCGGCGTGATATACACATTAAAATGAGTAGCATTGCGTGTAGTTTACTTGTTAACACTGCGTAATTGTATACATTCATTCATTTCTTTCGTGTTAAATTTGTACCTGTCCTTTAAGTCGAATCAAGGACATAGAAGTGCGAAGTGCGCTTCCTGACAAGACGACTCTGAACATAAATGCTTTGGCGTTATTTGCAAAAGCACTTGAACCTTACGGCACTGATTAGTAAATTTCTTTGAACTGAAATCGAAAACGATAATCACGCTTCGTAAATTAAATCAATTTTTTCAGAAGCATAAAACAGACAGGAAATGAGTAGGGATTTTTGTTTGTGTGCATAGCTCATTAAACCAAATAGGTTATCATCTGGGTTATCAGTTATTTATTGTTGCAGTCGATTGAAAACTCCAATTTCTACTAAGGTTGAATATACACCTGTAATTATCACATTATCTGAAATATCATCGACGGCAGATGTTTTATGTTGCATGAAGAACTAGCAAAAATTGAATTTCCTCTTCATCTTTTTCATGATATCGCGTATCGTCATCATCAACATCCTTCAGCACTCACTGTATCCAAAAACTCTTCATTTCAATCATACTAATGCAAAGCATTTTACGTTTTCAAATAAAACTCAATTTCCTCACCAACGGAAGTATCACATTTAGTTACTTACGCTGATTGGTCAAATGCATCATAAGAAATGCACTTAACTGCAGCTTTCTATCAAACAAACAAAAAATCGGCATTTATTTCGGCGGTCAAGAAAAGAAATTTCCTTTGATTGTTTTTGGAATTACTCAAACGTCATGAAGGAGCAAATTTCTCATGAAAAAAAGTCGTCAAATCAGCGTCAATCATTATTTATTATTTATTTATTTGTTCTAGACGACTACTTTCTACTTTTCTGGCCACCGAATTACCACGATTACGATCGTTTTGAAGTGTGTAATGCAAGTACGTGGGTTGGTTATGCATGATTCAATATTTAGTATAAAAAAGTCGAGGTTTGTGTTGAGGGTGTAAACATGCATATTGTGCAAGTTTCTGCGCGAAATTACTATACTTTTCTAGTTTCGTTGGTTTTTGTGTGGCTTACCAATTTACATTGTAGTACAGAATTTTTCGCCGTGTTATACATTCAAAGGGGTACGTTTACTTATGCTACACACATCTGTCCAACAAATGTAATTTTTCTTTTCTAACGATAATTTTGGTCTAGTTTAACATTACGATATGATATGATTATAGTAAAAACCAGAGTGCTTTTTAATTTAAAAAATGAGCTGTTTTCTCCTTTGAAAAATGTTGGATAAGAAAATGAATTAGCCACGAAGAAATTGTTGGTTTTGAGCAAGATGTAATACTACGAACCAAGGGTGTTTTTGGAGATGCAGCCAAAAGAAGAAATTAAGTTGGTGGGCGTTGGTTTGGCGGCACAGGTAGTTGGGATTTCTTTTTACGTAATCATATCATTTCTCTCTTAATAGTTTTGAGGTATGTGGTCGTTAAGAATAGGCTACGCTGGTTTCTCAGGTTGAAAAAAAATATCAAATAAAAAATTTCATGCGAATTAAACAAAACTTATTTAAAAAATATAGAGTGATAGCGGACATGCGATGGATAATGTTGGTCACATTTATGAAAAAATTCAACGGGCTGTAGCAAAATCGCAAAATAAAAAGCAGGCGTATTTCACATATAAATCTACAGTTGAGTTTCACTGACAGACATGAAGTTTTTGTATAATAAACGTGTGCATAACACGCATCTACACAATAAATAAACAGTTTGAAAATGATATTATAGCACTACTGACCGAGAGAGAGAGAGAGGTTTCAAGCAAGCAGATTTGAGGCAAAATGCAAGACTTGTTCCACTCACTGAACTTGATCATCAGTTCATACATACATATATGAGGATAATTTTTTAGTAAAAACTGTACCATCCTAACAACTAACCCTTTGCTACATCATCTCATTCATATGAATACCAAGCATCAATTCAGTGCCTTCAGATTGCATGTTTGATAAAAACAAGCTTGGTTTGCTATTGTGCAGTGAGATGAGCATATCTTGAAATGATATCGTATGATATTCCTACTCAAATTAACACCATCTTTTGCAACGCTGTAACATGCACGCAATGCATTTTAAATCCCTTCCTTATGAAGATCATCATTTTGCCTTTTGGCCTTCCTTGCCCTTTAAATGATGATGGTGTGGTATGTATTTCAACAATTGAAAATAGGGGTCTATATCAAAAGTCTTGACTGTAAAGGATTGCTACTCATTAGTAAGTGAAGTGTTGGGATGAACTCACCATCATATCATCTTGTCTCGAGAACTGTAATTCATTAAATTCACAATGATGATGAAAGGCCAGCAACGAAGGAGCAAATTAGTTCAAAATTTATGAAACTTCCCTGGAAAATATTATTTAATCTCAATTACATACATTTGTCAGTGATTTGGAGTATGGATATAGTCAGTTGTCAGTTTAGTGTGATTTAATTCGTGTGCTAGTTTAAGTTAAAAGTTCAAAATGCATCTTGTGCAGTTACCATTTTATCGGAAAGGGCTTCCAGAGTCCGCCAGTTTTACTACCATTGTGATAGCCACGTGTCTTTTATACCTGGTAATTAATAAGGGAGATTTGTTATACTTCAAAAATGTGTGAAAAGTCGCTGTGCTAATTTTGTATCTATATTGTTACGGAAATATAGAGTGGAATGGTGGAAGGAGAGCCATCCGACTGGAGAACGGCCGTGCCAAAGAACAAATTTCAGCAAGCACCCTATTATCATCATCAACACCACCATGCTCATGCAACAGGTATGCGCAGCTCATAATAATAGAATACAAAACGATGTGGTACATATAAAGTCAAGTTCAAGGTGAGCATGTTTTTAGCAGGGATTCAGCTCAAATTCGCATCATATCATACCTGTCATACAACTGTACCCTAACGGTTTATGCAGGTCTTTACTTCAGATGTAAACAATTTTCGCTTTCACTTACCTACCTACTACAGTGTGTCTTTAAGTCTTGCATATTCTTGGCAAACAATTATCTAGATTTTGTTAGCTTAGGCTTGTTCACGCAAAATACAACTAGACTGTGATATATGTATGTTGAGCAATTTTAAATTATAATTTGACACATTCTGAAAAATTTGTTGGGAGTAAAAAGGTGAAGAAGAGATTAAGTGTGCGTGCGTGTTATGCCGCAATTTAATGTAAAACTTTCTTCTCTGTTTGTGAGTTTACTTTACTAGACTCTACTCGTTCTCAATTATATAGGTAGACCAGCTAAACAAACGCATGTTGACTGCAATTACAATGGGACTTGTATCAGCTAGGCACAATAACTGTTAATAGAAAAGAGACAAACAAATATAAAGTGCCCTGAAATTAAAGCGTTAACACGAAAATTACAAAAATCCCTGGTATTAAAATGGAATAATAAAATAATGCATGGTTTTCGCTGTTACTTCATTTATACTGCCAACTAACCAATAACATAAACAATAATTATCATCAATTGTTCGGCTACTGACCTCAGATTCGGTAATTTTTTAGAAAAGAAAGAAAACGAAATTTTTGCATGATACATTAACTTGCTTGAATATGTAACGCAACGGAACTTGCAACCTACACCTATAATGTAGACAGAACATAATTTCAATTTGTTCTTCAGTATGTAATATGAATATTTTTATAACAAAAACAGGCAAGGGTAACAAGTAACAATGGTTAAGGTGTAATTTGCATGTAGGTACATATGTAAAGTTTTAAAATGTTGTTCTAGTTTTAATTGCCTAAAAAATCACATCCGTAAAAAATTCCGATAAGCAAGTATATAGCAGAATAAAATTGTCTAGAAAAAGGAAAAATGAATAGAGACGAATTATAATGATTTATGAGGTTTAAAACTATGCATGAATAATACTGCTTGTGTGTATCATCTCGTTTATTTAGTGCCGGTTCTTTATTTTATGCATCAAAAGAAATTATCGATTTATCGATAAGGAAGAGGCGCTTGGGTGAATTCAGAGAGCATTATTCTCTTGAATACCTATGTATCTCTAATTAATACAAGTTTAATTGTAGCTTCTAGTTTCTGTGTTTTCTCAACCAAACTAGGTAGTTGATAACCCAAACAAACACGGGGGAAGCTTGATTGAAGCTACAATAATCATACCATAAATTATCCTGAGGTTCATGAGGTTCATGATCACATTTTAAATTGTGTTCTTTAGGCAAAGAAGCGTGTTGATTAGGTTTGGAGATATGGTCAAAAATCTTCCTCAAAAATATTAAAATGTCTTAGCTTAAAATAAAATAACTAAAAATTGTTTTAAAAAATATTTCCTATTGCAGATCCATTACCATCAGCACGGTCGGAATTTTCCCATCATCATAATCACCATCACTCGCCATCACCAGCTTTTACATCTCGCGTGAGTGATCCGCGCATGGGCTATTTTTATGCTGACACCACTTCAGCCTCATCACTGATTCCAAAACCGAGGTCTCTCCCAACTTCTACCTCATCCAAAAAAGCTAAACGTGATAGCAATTCTAACCAAAATGCAGCAGTTACCAAAATGAGTCATGTGGAGAGTGCCACAAGTCGAACATTCTTTATTACCCCATTTCTCGCTACAATGGCTCCAGTTTTTCTTGCCCAAATGTTTGGAATGTCGATGATACCAGCGGCAGGGCTCATTCTCCTCCCCGTCTTGTTACTCCCACTTGCATTAACGATGGCTGTGTTTTTGGTTTAAAAAATAATTTTGTACAACTCCGTTTACACAAGACTTAGACACTTTTTTGTAGAACTTGTCCATAATATTTATTTCATGTTGTAGTAATATAAATTAAGTAATAAAATGGTTTTAAAAGGAAGTTTTCTCGATCCCCCTCAATATTTCCATTTGGCCACGTCTCCTATTTGATAAAAGTGTGCCCAACCCACCAAAACCACCTTGAGAATCCTCAGAATTGCCACCAGTTTTTCGACTATTGAAATTTATATACAGGAAATGGTAGAGGGCTGCAAGGAGACCGAATATAAAGTAAATGACCATTAGGCTGGTCGTTACAATATTCCATGTGCTTCCGAACAACCAGTAAGATTTTAGATAATCCACAGGATTTGTTGCCGAATCCGTTCCACCGGCACTTGCATATGCGGTGTTGGTAACAATTGACATGTTCGTTTCTAAAAAAAATATTTTGGTTGAAATAACGTAGAACAACAGGTACTGTTTTACTCGTTGAGACACCAAAAACTGAAAACGTGAGTTGGGGTGAAGAATGAAAGGGAAAGTGAAGAGTAGCAAAAAATGTCATTAGTTTCAGCATGCATAATTTATACAATATTGAAAAAAGACAACGCACAGATTCTAACTCTCACTTTTACAAGGTGCCGTTACTCAACTAATTAAATTCCATTAAAAATCAACTCGTGTTAGGAAGAAAAGAAAGAGAAGAGTTTTTCAGTAAAAATGTCCAGACTACAATAGGAACGAGGATGTTTTTGCCCAGTTTTATCAATTTACAAGGAGTGTTATGTGGTTGTTTTGTTGGAGCTGGAGGTATGTATATCTACTTATATGTATCATTTAGCATTGAAATGAAATTTGATACAAATTAATTCTCTGTAATTCTTTTTTAGTTCTAGAATCCATATGAAATATGAAGGTATGTAAATGCTTGAACTCAAGCTGAAAAGGATAACGACATGACACTCCATTTCATTGTGATTTCAGCCTAACTTCACATGAGGAAATTCGACTAAATTTTTTGAGGTAATCATCATTATCATCATCGATGTATGCCGGTCCATGCGTTGAAAAGTAATCACGTTAGAAATGGTTTCATTGTAGCATAATTCCTTTTTATTTGTACATAAACTATCAGTTAACATATAATGTAATTGTTATCACAAAATGAATGCAACATGCACACACCCACAACAATGAAAGTTTAGTAGAAGAAGAGAGTCCCAAAATGTAGCAACAACGCAAAACAAAAATAAATTACCATCTCATAATAATTTTTTTTAGATTCTCAACATTCCCCATCCTCCAATTGCAACAAGGAACACTGCACTAAACAAAGACTTTTTTATTCCAGCTGCTGAAGTTGTGCAGTAGTCGAAATCCCTTATCAACTTATTCTCCTTCGACCTTTCCCCTTCCGACAGCTCATCACAGAGCCCCACACTCGTGTCCTGGAAGAGCAAGTCCTTATTCCCATAATACGGTCCAAACAGCCTCAATACCAACTCAGATTTGCCTCCTTGTCTGAATATATCCTGAGCTTTGAGAAGGCTCAACCTCGCATCTTCCCTTTCCACGATGACATCCTCATCGCCTCCCCTTGCCATCACCTTTTGGGGTGAAACCCTTCCCCAATTACACTCCCTAAACTTCGCCAGCTCCGTCACAGTTCCGTTGGGACATAATAACTTCATTCTATCGAGCTTCAGATCACTTCCAATTGTTTTCAAGTGGAGACCCACATGATCCAGAAAGGCAACATCTGCCACTTTATCTTGCAAACAGCGGAGGGCTCCCAGATCTCCATAATATCTCTCAGAGTTGTCATCCGCACATGCTGTTTCTGGAGTTTGGGCTTTGGCTCCTCCAGGGCCATCCCCATCCCCCGCACAAAGTGAGCAGAGAGAGGTTGGCAGCCAATCCATTCCCAAAGTGGGATCCTTGGCTCCAGGAACACAACTTTGGTTGTTAAAATACCTCCCTAATTCAATAGTAGAGCCACAAATCGGACCGGATATTTCACCAACTTCACGTAAAACACTTAAAGGGGCATTCCACCCAGCTACGCTTCTCACTGATCCATGACAAGACCTTCTGCCTCTCAAGTTCGAGATGTTTCTAAACTCCCCCGCTATTTCCGAACGAATCACTGCCACAGCAAAACGGTAAGGGGCACTTTGTTCCCTTTTCTCCACATCTGTTTCCTCCACCTCGCTTAAAATAGGGACGAGCTGGAGTTTCTTTTGAGCTCGGTCGCTGTCCTTTGCTGATAAAACAACGACATCCGCTTCACCCCTCGAAACCCGCTCCGCACAGTCCCAAGCATTTTCGCCCAAAATACAAGAGAAACCTGGCAAAATTCTCTGACCCATTGCAGCCATTCGCAGCGCAGTACACTTTAACTTTTCCACCTCACTCCGAACACAAAAGCGAATGGTTTTCTTAGTGGCACAAGAAGGTTTCTCAATCGTCACAGTAAAGTTTCTTAGGTTGAGATAAACAGAAGGGCTAATCGTTTTCACGCGGTGAGGCTCATAATTGAATTCCACATCACTTATCTTCTGGAATTCTAGGACAGACGAGATCCATTGTGGAACGACGTTGGTCACCTGTCCAGACTCTTGAGCTATTGATCTAAAGAGGGTTATTTGGTCCTGAAGATCTTTCACTTGAGAAGCACTACTTCCAATTCTACTAGAAGCCACAAAAGCTTTCCACGGTCTCTTTGCCCATGAGCAAGGCTTGTCCGTTGTGAGTGGCAGGGTTGAGCCATCCCAGCAAAGAAGCTCATACTCATTTGTTATGGTCAAGGGGGTTGTGTCCTTCAATTTAAAAAACTTGACAACTGCGTCCATCTTTGTCCAAGCGACATCTCCTTCATTTTCAGTGAGACAGCGGAGGGCTCCATCATAATTGGAGTAAGGATCATCTTTCCCACAAGTTGAAGGGTCTTTGCATAACGCACAAAGTTTGGAATAGGCTTGCTTAAGCCGCTTATCAGTCTCCTTTTCAGGGACCCAAGAACCTGGAGCACAAGCAGAATCGAAATAGTTTGCAACCGCATTCAAATCTCTCTCTGGTGTGGGAGCTGTGATCTGATCGCAAAGTGGAGACAATTCCCCCTTTTCCATGAGATGAGAAAAGGGCACCTTCCAACCAGCATTGCGACCAAAACCAGTATGGCAAGAGCGCTTTCCTTTGAGAGCTGAAACGGAGGTTATTCCCGAACTTTTACGTACAACTGCTACAGGCTCGTAGCGGAAGTCCCGAGTTGAGAATTCCTCTGACCGGATTTCTCCAAGGATAACAAAGCCACTTTTTTGGAAGCGGTTGGCTACATAAATTTCCTCTGGCTCGAGGGGTATGAAATCAGCTTCATCCTTGACAATTTTCTCAATGCAGGCAATCCTTCATAAAATAAAATGAAATTAGTTTCCAAACTTGCATTTAAAACTCAAAAACTTTCATGAACTTACTTATCCGTTGCATGAACACAAACAATCCGACCCAGTTTCGGGTGTCCATCCTCCACCATTGAAAGGCACTGTGCGTAGTTCACTTCTGGAACGCATATTCTGACTGTAAATAGTTTCAAAAATGAATGTGCAAATAAAACGAAAACCTATAATTATCATATTTCTAATACAAATTTACTCACAATGGGTTTGATTCTGATTTCCACCTCCCTCCGCAGCCACCACAACTAAGGTTGGTCCGCCAAGCCCACATAGAAGCAGGTTCACCACAATCAAAACAGGTAGCTTGGGCACCCCCATAATAACTATATTTATGTGCCCAACCACTAATTTAATGACACATTGACTTGACCAGACTATAATCCAAGTCTCACGATATTACACTTTTCACAGCACCAGCGTTTTCTTTACTTTGATTAATATTCCATATGCTTCATCGTTAAAAACTTCAACCAATTTCATCACCTCGTCATCCTGCTGTTCTGAACAACACTGCCACGTCGCCAATAATTATTATTCGCCGAGAACAATTTTAAAATTCATGAGATTTCATGACTCCTCTGTCCTCACAAACAGCTTCATCAGCACAATTTTTCACTTATGATATGTATACATGCACGCTCACAAAACTCAACTGGATTGATTTGGAATGGAAAATCAGAGGAGCTAAAATGTTACTTCCCAAAACTTTATGATTTATGTGCTAATGTAAACTTAATAATTTATTTCAGGTGCGAAGCCTAATTTCCATGTAATGAGTGTGCTCAGGCATGAAATGAATAAGTTGGTTATTCTCCAAGCACCAAACGCTAAGTAATTAGATGGCTCCAACTGCGAGACTCATCATCATCACATCACGGTATCAATATCATCTCATGTTTTTCGGCTGCATCATATAAACTATATTGGTTCGAAGCAAAGGCAATGTAATGTATCACGGTAGTCTTAAATTATCTTGTCTACTTTTGTATAATATTTGTGTTAAGAGGATTTTCGAGGTAGTTAACATTCATCAGGCTTTGCATACATAGAAAAACCTCGTCTTGTAAACGAAACAGGTTGTTTTTTATTATCCATCTCCATCCACTTTTTATGTAGTCAACAAAGCCGATAAACATTCTCATGAAATCAAAGCAAATACTTGGGATAGAGAAGACACCACGGGCTCAAGCACTAGGAAAAGAAGAGAACTTGTTTCATTCCTATAGCCAGAGGTTATGGTTGAATTCTTCACAGCAAAAAATTGAGATTGATCGCTGAGAAGTTGAAAGCATTCCTTATTTGCATCTTACACTTGTCTTGTGTACAATTTTTTGTTCAATGAGGCATCCACTTATCAACCATCTGCATCTTGAAAAACAAGATGAGTATATGGGATTACGAACGTATATTTGTCAGGTTTTTTTGTGGCACTGTTACTGAGAAAATATGAAACTCATCATCGTCTTCAACTTTGTTGGTGGGTTCTTGAGAATAGATAGAAGGATCAACAGGGTCAATAGGATTTGGTGAACAAGCCGATGCATTCAAAACCACGACGTTTGATGCAGTCTCTGGATATATTTGTAAGTTGTTGACATAGAACTTCAAGGAAAAATGTGTGCGTAATGGATGATGGATAAATCAATAAAATATTTAAATGTCTGTTTCAATATTTGATGTTGGTGTGCAATAGATATTATTAGAATGATGACAGGACAATTTTGTATGACAAATTTAGATTTGAAGCGTGTTATGCATTGCACACGACAGAAATGCATGAGACTGTGAAGTGAAGCGGTGCGGTAATGCAAGGACGAACAAAGTCGTAACCTGAAAAACCACAATATGTGCACAACGACTACAATTTGCTTCTGCTTCAATAATTTGCACATGTAAGCGTACAATGCGATATGCATTTGTATATACAAAATGAAACCAGACAGACCTTTGATCGAGAATTTTTTTATCAAGTTCATTGCTAATTTCTACAAACTAAATTCTCACACCCAAGGATTTGTTCATGTTTCTTGTCCAGAAGATCTTTCAACTTGTGGATATGTATTTCAAGCGTATCCAAAGCACATGAACGCCTTGTTGAAGAAACACAATTTTTGCTACGTTTTACAGTGGTTTACAAGTAGGAGCAGTCTCATGATGTTGGAATGGCATGATGACACTGAATGGCATATTCCGCATGGAAATAAACTATAGGTTGAACTGTGCCTGTGTAATTAGGGGTAAAGTAAGACCACGGTTACAAATCACGGAGTGCACTGTTATAAATTAGCATTTAAATTACATTAGATATGGATGCTTGTCTTGAGTTTATGAACGTTAATAAATTTCCTCTAAATGAAATATGAGAAGCGATAATTAACCTTTGAAATGCCATTAAAAAGGCTCCTCCACGGTCAATTTTTTCAAATTTTTATTTATTTACATACTCCGTGTAAATTTCCATCAAGGAACTCTGCCAACTGCTCAATCGTGTCATTTAATTCCACTGAATTCATGTACTACCACTAGGATTTTGTAGATACAACCATTTTTATCTTGCAAAGTTCGTAAACAGACGTCTGTCATTGTTGAAGGATACACGCTGTTATTATCAGCCAGCGAAGCCCATCTCAGAAAAAGTTCAACGGTTATCAAGACGGTTATCGTGTGTTGTAAGTGATAAAAATTGACTTGTCGTTATGTCGTTCTGGGAGACTTCGAAATCGATTTGCATGTTGTTCGCTGAGTTTCATGATGAGGGGCTAAGTAGGATACTGGAGACGTTTAGCCTTAACGCGCTAGAAGGGATGCGAGGACGGATATATTGTTCTAGTATCCTAATTAAAGACTGAGAATGCACTTTTTTGCAGTACATGTAAGTTTAATTTTATTGGAGGGTTAATAAACAGGTTGAGCTACTACCCAAGAAAAGTGTGTGTGTACATCCACATCCTATCCAACTCAAAATGCTTTCCACTAACATAATTCGAAGATTATAAGCTAACGGCTAGTCGTCACGAATATTGCTACAATATAACGAGAACGAGCAATAAATAAAACATGGAGCCATTGTACTAGTACTACTATTACTTTGAAATTAGAAATTAATATGTAGACAACTGAAAGTATACAAGATTAAAACTGCTTTATTTTTCATAAACACATGATTATTACATAAGTAATTACATTTTGGAACAACGCCACTGAAAATATATATGGTTTAAATACATTATTTTATTAGCCCACAAGTAACTGCAAGTAATTATATTTTTGGAACAAAGCCTGAAGGAACTAGCAAGTGACTGGATCGCACGTTGATGAAGGAATACTCCACAAATCTCGGATCAGATCTATTCTGGACCGTGCCGTAACCCATCGGTAAGGTAAGACAAGGCCACAAATTGGTTTCCGCACTGAAAGGTCGAAGTCCCTTCTCCTCCAGTCGTTCCCACATGTTGTAGAATTTAGGAAAGCTGAACGGTTCTGGCAAATGTACTTCCACCTGCAACTGTCCAAACGGCATCACGTCATAGATTTTTAAAAACTCTTCAAATACAGGGATTTCCATCCATTCAATGTCCAACTTCAGTACATCAAGCCAAGTGTGTCCATTTTCTTCATTAGGGTCCGAGAGTCTTCAACTTACGAGTGTCGTTGTTCTTATCTCCAAGACCAATTGACGCAAACTTCAGTTTTGGATTGCTGTGACCGCGAAGTGGGTTGCCCATTTGGTTGACACTCATATCATAGGAGAAGACGTGACAGTTGGTTCGTTGCAGGAATAATGCCTCGAACGATGAATCATCTTGAACGCCAAAGGAGTAGACGACACAAGGTGCTCCTGTCTTCTTTGTTTGCTCGAAAACCTCAAATCCACAAACCCATTTGCCTCCAGCTCCAATGTTTCCCACTCGCTTTTTCCCTTGGGGACAATCAAATGATGGCGCAATGAGGTCCCATATGACGGTGAAGCCGGCATCGCCTGTCAAAAATATTAATCCAAGATTAAATGACAGTTGAGAGAACTTTCAATCATTATAAAAGTGTGGAGATCTTACCCATAGGCTTAACCTTATCAACGCCTCCTTTCAACGCAAAGAATTCACGTCGCTGGAGTACTGCCTCGTACCAACGGTTTTCGGATGCGCGGAGTTCCTCCAAGATGACTCCATCTCGGCAGCCGATGACCTTGGTTGTGTTTGTAACGACTGGAGACGCATAGTTTCTGACTGTCCAAATACCCGTGAAGTAGATTGCAGTTCCGAATAAAACAATTAGTGCAATTTTCGTGGACCCCAAACGGCAATTTGGAGTTGAATGAAGCAACATTTTTACCTAAGAGTATAAAATGATAAGGTGAAATACGGTTTCCAAAAAATCACTTCACAAATTCACAAATCATATAAACGAAACAGCTGATGACTTATGGCTTATGGCTTAGCTCAGTTTTAATTTTCGAGACCTGAATGGTTAATACACCATTTAACTAAGTAAATCAGTGTAATTAAATTAATTGACCAAAGTTAATTTAAAATAGGAATGTAGAAAGAAGGCCAACAATTACATTTTGTCAGAAAGGATGGAAGAGAAAGTAGAGTGAAAATTGGAAATGCATTTTTTGGTGAAATTAAATTCGATTTTTTTGTTCCCAGGTGAAAGTTTCTTACACTGCCCCTGGCTGTCCCCCTGTTTCAAGTAAATGCATTACGTTGCGTCGAAAGATATATGAGCAATTAAAAATAACTAAATGTTTTGTTTGTGGTTGACTTCGTAAGTTACTATTTTACATTTTAAACAATCAAAAACATAGCTTTTAAACTGGTACAAGATAAGAGAAACATGTATAAAAAACAAGCAACTTATTCTAAGACAAAAATCATATCCGAAATCCCCGTATATTTAAGCTGATATCCATTTTCCTTCAGTAACTTGAGCAGAGCACTTGAGCCTCCAGGTGTGATCCAGTATTCGACAGCGATTACCTGTAACAAAAATGGATGAAAAATCAGTATCTACGGTTTGATAATTATTGTAGTTTGGCCGAATTAAATAAATATCAAGCAGTCCTAACCTTAATAGGAAGCAAATGGAATGGATATCCCTTAAGAATTTCCAACTCTCCGCCTTCAATGTCCAAAACCAGGAGGTCCACAACGTTCGGGGCTTCCGCAGCTTTGAGTATGGAGTAGAGCGAGTAGCATTCCACACTGCCCTCCGACTGAAAACCGAACTTCTGTCCTCCAGCTGGAGCAATCTGACCGTTGCCTCGCTTCCAATTTACCTCTTGCTTCTGCCTTGTTATGTAGGTCGCATTCAGGAATACTTTTTCCGTGAGGCAAACATCTGCAATCCAAGACTTCCGGTTTTTGCTCTTCAGCTGCGGTACCAGGCTCGGTGATCTTCAACGAGGAGTCCGGTCCATAGATGGTACGTACGCTCAGTCATACTTTGGAAACTGGAGCAGTCCACGG
>LJIJ01000891.1:0-67761 GCA_001718145.1 Orchesella cincta
TCCTTTATTCTTCGTCTGTACATCCGCTTTACAGGATACTCTCTCTGTTCTGTTCCGATATTTCTTATCTCTCGCCCTGTTTGCCGCCTTTATGACCTCTGGATCCTTCCTCTTCTTCCGGGGTTTGAAAGGCTTGAGCTCTGGTGTTGGTATCCCTTTTTTCTTCAATTCTTCCAACTGTTTCTTCCGTCGCTCCCAGGCTCGCTCTGACCTCGTCATCTTTTTGATTCTTGCCCATTCCTCTGGGGTTCGGTTGGGCCACCTTGAGTTTGGTTTCTTTCCAGAGTCAGAATCGCTCGCTGACATGGCTCGCTCCTCAGGGTTTCCCCGTCTGTACTTCTTTTTCTTCTTGACTCCCTCTTCGAGCTTTCCTTTTGAAATTGTGATCTTATCCAGTTCTTTTTGTGGCGATGGAGCTCGAGCTTCCGATGAAGATTCTGGAGGAGACGGGGATAAAGGTGGAAGAGGAGGAATGAGGTTAACAACTGAAGACGTCAACCAAGACTCATTTACTTCTGGTAGACCATCATCATCATCTTCACCTTTTTCTTGGTTGGGCGGAGTTTTGTTTTTTGCCAGAAGGAGACGAGTCTTTGTTCTTTCCCAGGACCGCTTATTTCTCGCCCTGATTGACGCCTTTATGACATCTGGAGCCTTCCTGCTCTTCCGGGGTTTGAAAGGCTTGAGCTCTGGCGTTGGTACCCCTTTCTTCTTCAGCTCTTCCAGCTCCTGTCTCCGTTTTTCCCATGCTCGTTGCGCTCTTGACATCGGTCGCTCCTCCTCGCTTCTTGAGTTTCTCTTTGAAGTTGAGTTTAACAGCCTTCGCTTCTTCTCCCGATATTTCATATCTCTTGCCTTTTTAGCTGCCAATACCTCCTCCGGAGTCTTCCGATTCTTCCTGGGTTTGAAAGGCCTGAGCTCATAAATTCCCTTCTTCTTCAACTCTTCCAACTGCTTCTTCCGTCGCTCCCAGGCTCCCTCTGACCTCGTCATCTTTTTTATTCTTGCCCATTCCTCTGGGGTTCGGTTGGGCCACCTTGATTTTGATTTCTTTCCAGAGTCAGAATCACAGCGGGTGAGACGAATAACCAAAAACTTTCCAAGATTTTTCTCCAACTTTGAAATATTTGAGGAAAGGGACTTCGGCAGCTGATTAAAAACATTTTCACTTGAAGCTTGATGACTTGACTTTTTGCTCCGTTTTTTAGAAACAGGTGACTTTTTCTAGAGAAACGCTGGCGACTTGCTCTTCATCCCCCATCGGGTCAATCATCAGCGTCTTGACGAGAGGTTTGCGCTTTCTGGAAGAGCGGCGTGGTTCTGTTTCAAAGCTATTTGGCTGATGAATTGTCGACTGCTCGTCGTGTTGTGAAGAAATTTCAATTTTAACAATTGAATATTCTTCATCCACCTCATCTTTCATGTTGAAATTGCTGGAAGTCTGTGAATCTGCTACTGTTGTTGATCCTGACGTCCCCTCCATCAGAAGACTATAAAATCAATCCAAAAAACCACCTGATTAATAACTAGACATTATATTTGTTGTCTAAAAGATTTAATTAGTTAAATGCACCCTTTACAACCTTCACATAATCCGGTCCGATTTTCAGCTGCACCAAGACTTAAAAAATTCTAATAGGTTCAAACTAAATCAACACTTCTCCAACTAATGATAAGACTTGGGTTCAGATAAGCACGGAGCACTGAAAACCATATGGAATGCATTTCAAATTTACAGAATTAATGAGAATTATATTGATTTCTGAGTAAACAAAAATGAGAAGGAGAGCTGTCGCAGTTCCCACTGTTTACTTTCTCAAGTTCCACAATGCCCGTCGGGGTAGCCATGTGGGTTGTAGTACTCAACCTTTGTGATGTGTTGGCCCGTCGTGATGTAATAATGATTTAACATAGCAGAATCGAAGAATTGAATAAGCATGAAAAAATACGGCAAAAAGACACAAAATCAGTCTGGAAATCGGGAGAACATGGGGTAAAAAATGTAACACATACATATGTAGTGAGATATTATATACGTAAAATATCCTAATTGAACTATGGGTATAATAATGTCCCCATTGTGGACCAAGAACATGTGTATACAAAGTTCTGGCTTCAATCCAGCACAAAGCCCTGAAGATATGTATTTCCTATATGACGGTATCGAACAGAGCTCCACACATCACCAACCATAATCCTAAATACCAAGGTTCAAAGTGCGCGATGTGATGCAAAGTCTTTCATAGTTACACTACCCCGTGACTGCAACAGCGGGCCCGGTCCAGAACAAAATTACATTGCGCACTAGCCAATGACAGAATGGGGTTACATGTTCCTATAATCTGATGACCACACCACACAATCCCACCACCCATAGTACACACTACACCTCGCACACACTTCCAACCCCGTCTCTACGACGAGTCGAAATTAAAAACTCTACCTCCAACTCTACATTATCCTGCGCCGACAAACACACACCCCTATACTTACCAGCAACCACCATGGCAACGTTTGATATTTCGAATTGCAATCTGTTTGTAATGTAGTTGTTATTCAAAGTTTCAAATAATAGCGTGCCCGAGATTCATTGCTACAAAGAATGTGAACAGTAAAAGTAGATCTACAATATATTTAATACATTTTCAGTATTTTTATTTTTGCTACAATATTTGCTTTAGGTGGTCTCAGGTATATTATCCAAGCACGGTGAGTGTAATGCCAATTAACGTTTATTAAAGATCATAAATTGTTCAACGGCGAAATTTGTACTAAAAAATTTCAAATTTTTTTAATTAAATTAGGTCTTTTGGTGCCAGTAACAGACTACACATATAGGAGAACACAGCATGAAAAAACGAGCTCTTGATTGTACTATCAAGTTTACCAATATGGACAGCTTTCCAAGCCATTGTTTGAAAGCTTTTGATTTCCCTTCTTAAAACTGCCCGATCTTTCTTATAGACAATTTTGCGACGCCAAGTTTGCAATAATCTGTCACAATTTTCATACAAAGCGCAACCAATTCCTAAAGCGGATGTTGCGCTGACAAACGATATAGCCATCAAAATTACAGCCACACTTGTCATTGGACCATTTCTCACGCTAATCCCAATAATAGCTATAGTTGTACTAACCACAATACTTATGAAGGACGATCCAACAAGCGCGGTAGCAAAAAGTTGTAGTGGTCTGTCCATCATGGCCAAACAAACCGAAATCTGTCGGTACTCTTGCAGTTTCATGAGATTGAGGTCAAAAGCAATCATGCGCTTTATAATTTTTACGGTGCCTAGTAAAACGTACAGTATTTTCATACTAAATGTACGAACCGTTAGGAACATTGACAGGGACTTTATATAGCTTACAATATATCGTAGTATCTTGATTGATGGGTTCAACGTTAGGTCATGCCATCCAAATGTTCGTGGCGATGAAATAAAAATCAAACCTATGTAGATCGGATCCCAGTTTTTCCAAACAAGTAGAATTGGGGTAGTAACGGACATTTCATAGTAGGATAAAACAATATAGTTAAGCAGGAGTCCAATCAAATCTGCATTGTTTCCACGTCTCAGTTTCCCCAGTTCTTTAATATAAAATACAAAACTGGGTGTCCTGCAGGCTCAAGCCTTGGCCCCTGTAATCTCTCTTGCTGTTGTTGATTAACGAACATCGACGAAGCGCTTAATCTATTATTTGTGTTATACGCCGATGATCTGGTATTCTTCGTAGAAAGCTACTGACTTTGACAAAGGGATGTCAAAAATGAAATGATTGCTATAAAAAACTTGTTGAATGGTGCGCAAAACAATTCCCTCGTAATTAATACTGGTAAAACAAAAGCAATGTTATTTTATAAAGCGAATGACCCTGACTCCAAAAGATGTCATGTGGTGACACTATAAATCTAAATGGTGCTAATATAGAAGTAGTAGAAGTGTTCAGATATTTAGGAGTCCATATTGACTTCACTCTCACATTCAGGAAACATTTATGAACAGGTTCAAACAAAAATGAGTTGTGCTTTGCAAAAATGTACTCATACAGACGGTACTTCACTCAAAAATTGTAAAAACATTTTTATCGTGCTACATTGTAAGTATTCCCGATTATTGCCTAAATATTTGGTCAACGAGATCAGCAATAGAGCTTGAAGAGCTTCAGAAAAAAATTAACAGGTTTCTTTATGTATTTTTTAACAAACCAAACACAAGCAAGAAAAAAAGGCTTGATTCCTCATCAAAAAATTGTGAAAATCTATTGATAAGGGTTGATTTACTGACAATAGTTGAACGAAGAAAGCTCTTTCTTCTAAAATTTACAGCAAAATGCTAAAAATGCCAATATTCGATGATTGGTTTATTACTGCTAATTCTAGAGGCGACCCAGATCAAATTGTAAGGAGGTTGGTCGTTCCTCGCTCAAATTCAAAAATGTACAATGATTCTGTCAAATGGGCAGCCATCAGCAATTGGAACAACTTCGTTCAACTATTGAAACCGAGTAAAGATGCTAGTTTTAGTATGTTCATAGCGTTAAGTACAAAAAAGATTTTAGATATGCGTAAGAATCAGTTTGTAACTTAGTTAAGGATTGTTATTTTTGTATTTTAATTGATTACGACTACGGTATGACACAGGCATGAATAATTTATTTTGGATCAACTATTACACATTAATGTGAATTAAGTTAATGTAGGGAGAACAGTTACTGTAAAGCCGACTGCATTACATAATAACCTTAATAGAAGTCCTATTTATTCTATTCTACTTCTATTTGTGTTTGTACTGAACATAAAAAACTCACACTAACGATGACGGAATTGGGCGGGTAATATTATTATTATGGAACTCGCTTAAATTTTCATTATGACACAGCTCATTTTTAAACTTGACATCATATTTCTAATGCGGCCAAGAGTCCCCGTCTAACACATTAATGTGAATCACAAAGTCGTGATGTTTTTAAGTGAATGAAATAAGCACATACTCTCAAAATCGCCGTTGTCCAGCCTTGAGTGAATATTTCATATTTTAGCTGGAATTCCCACAAGCTCTTCTTGATCATCTTGTTTCTTTTGTCACGCTTGGCATATTTTGGGATTTTGTTAATCATTGAATCAGACTTGAGAGCCTAATGATAATGTGTAGTTCCAATGCATGCTGCAATACACAGTTATTAACTTTATATGACCATGGCATGACAGGGTTTTATGATGAGACTACCTCTTGCATCCGAAAAACTGGATCTGGATCATACTTACCTGATGTATGCATCATACAATAATTATATGATGTTTTGAGTAGGTGATTCTTGTTTACGCTTCAGTTAAATTTTCATTCATATATTTTTTTGTAAAGAATATGCTTTGCTGTTTCCTTCTTGAGTGGAAAATGAAGGAAGAACGTTCTAGAAAGCTGTAAATGCACTGGATATAGAGATTTACTGACTTTTGGTGCATTTTATTACTTTATATACCGTGGGTAAATTTTATACTCAACGGATGGAAGCAATTAACCGTTTGGCGTAAAATTCCTGTGGTGGTGTAGCTACTTGGATTTTTTTCAACGTTAATTACATTGGAAATCGTTGGGTAGCTTGGTGAGTGAGATGGCGTAAAATGACAGGGATTTATAAATTTTAATTAAAGAAAAGCGTAATCAAATTCAATGTCTGGAAAACAGTATGTGCAGAAATAATGTCGATGCTACCTCCCCAAATTTCAGTAGCCACTAAAAAACTACTGCTATTTTTAAGAATGATACAACTCAGCTAAACAATATTTTTCTTCAGTTAAAGCGAAATTTGAGACCATTCCTTCATTCATTTTCCAGTTAGATGCACAAGCTTTCGTGTTATAAGCAATGCGGGGTACTCTGATATTGTACTGTTTCATCTGGAAATTCCCATCAAGTTCCTTGAAAGAAATTTGTATTTGCATAAACTGGTAAAATTACAGTTTCCATACATGACGTGTTTCCTCATTTCTCTGTAAAATCTGCAGTAATATTAATGAAGCTTTCCTAGTAGTTCGAGCTCTGTTAATTGAGTTAATGAAATTAAATCGGACGACATGAGGAAAATGAGCAGAAAAACACGCATGACAGTTGTGATAAACTAGTTTAATGTTTTCTTGTGGGATCAGCTTACCAAGAAATTGGGACTCAGCGAGTTCTAAAGATATTTCCGTTGGAAAGTCCAAAGGATACACTTTACACTCATCGTCAGCAAAGACAACAAAATGTGTGAATTACATGGATAAACAAGTTAACGGAAGTTTCCAAGTAGTCGACCACTACTTGTGGATTTTCTATGTTTCATTTTGATTTACATGTGGGATCAAAGAGCATTCTCATTCCTATATTTGATTAAGTGTATCTGTATTTATTTGGCATAATATTTGATATGCAAACTCTGGATTCTAATTCAGGTTGAACAGCCTGTAGCTGTCAAGAAATAGGAAATCTTTCATCAACTCTCGCTTGCGTAAGCATAAAGTGCTCTTGTAATACGTAAAATAAGAAAATTATTCCAAATTAGTAAACAAAAATATTAGGTAAAATTTTGTTCTACATTAGTACGCACGTACGTCATTACTACATGATTACAATCATTTAATAGTGCATTGTTGATTTTTATATTCCGTTATACCTTTGGAGCACAAACATGTTTGTTTACTACTAAAACCTTAAAAAATTCATGACGCATAGGCTATCATAATATGCATCATAATGGGTGCAATTATATCTTACATCGCGGAGTGCGTAGAGAGCTCTACGTATTTATAGCCTCTCACTCACCCACTGTATCATACTGCTGGAATTACCCTCAAGAATGAATAACTGTTTGTTTCTGGTGAGTGTTATAATTGCAATCATAAAATAGTATTCACTTAAAGAAGATGTGTTAATGACTCAGATAACCATTCATAAAGTATACTGCAGTCATATATACATACTCCTAAAGTTTATAAATACAGTACCACGGGTTGCACTCACAAGCATCGTATTTAATGTTTCTTGAGGAGGAAAATGTGCATTAAAATCGCCATTTATGGACCTTAACCTATGTAACTACACGTGGTGTTTTCCAGTAACTGTTGATATCAAAACAAAACAAAGTACGTACGTAAGAAGTTATAAAATTCAACCCTACCGGTAACTTATACCTACTAACTACGTCTTGGTCTTATAATTCATAAAGTAGGCTATACGCCATTGATATCAAAAAAATGAAATGAGTTTGTTTACATTGTTCGTTTCCTCTTCAGTTACGCTAAAGTCTAGTCACTCCACGTTTTTTCTGCATCATTTTTTCAACGTGGTTTTCATACCATCCTTAAAAAAGTTGTTCCTCACAACTCCGCTACTGGAATCCATAGACTCACCTATTGTTGGTTTTGCTCCAGCGTCATGGTTCACAAAATAAGTTCATTTTTAGTTTTCTACAATATGAAAACATCAAAATGAATGACGCACGCTGGGCCTGCCAAACTTCACTGTATGTCTTACATAACCAGTGGTCATCGAGTTGATCGGAACGTGTCCATCTTACTAGAAATACTGCAAAAGTCTGTTACACTTGAGGCACCTACTCAAACAAACTAATCCTCACAGACCGAGACCGTGCCACCACCAGCTATTAAAAACTAGAGAAGTTTCTGTCAGCATTTTCTCTTTTGCTCTGTTACACGATTAAGATTAATGAGTCCACATGATACGGTGGTATATAATTATTTAATCTGCTTGCATTCATTTACTAAAAAGGCATAATCTTAATGTTCAATTTAACAAAGTTCTTAATCGAACAATATGGCACAATCCAGTTCCATTTTGGCTCGGAGCTCCAGTCTGCTAAGAATGTAAGAATGCCGGTAGGTAGGTTCCGCACCTAAATGTGAATTGAAAATGAACAGGTATGAAAATATAACCATAATGTTCGCTGTCAGTCATGCTGCGTTTACTTTTTTCAAGCAAGAGTCCAAACTGTACTCAAGCCTATGGCCAACTTTGAAAGAATTAACGAGCTGAATTCTACTATTGTTTTTTGTTCTGCTTCTCAAGATACTTGTTTTAGATAAACCTACATTTCAAAAATAAATGAGAGCTGGGCGAATAACACCAAATGATATTTTAAAACCAGTCCGTAGGTGACTGAACAATGGATGGGGAACATGAACCTCCAAAAATATTTTATAGCTATGACGCACATTGTAATCATGTCCCTATACATAATCAGTTGTTTTTCACATTCCACTGGCTTTCGGGCAAAATTCTTTTATAATTTCGTGAATTCGGTGCATGTGCTTGATGAAAGCTAAATGCAAATTACCTGCTATATTTTATCAAAATGATGTGCCTAAATATATGCTATCGCATTCGATGAACGGGAGGAATGACTAGGCAATGTATTGTTCATAAGGAAGGTTATGGTCGAACATGCCTGCGGGTAAAACATGAAAAATGGCAAATCAAAGAGTCTGGAGGAGCTTACATCAGCCATCAGCCAGCGTGCATAATTGAATACTAGCTATTCATCCTCATTTCATTAAAATTTCTATTCTTGCCGACCAAAATCGACACTCTGCATTGCAATTCGGTTCAACTCTCCAAAAGATTTATTTCAGTGGTGAATAAGCCACAAACTGCAGTGGTTTGAAGGTTACTTTGTTGCGGACAATGGATGTCTTTGAAATTGCATGCAAAGTTATCTTATAAACAGTCGAGTCGGATTACGGATACAGACGGCATACAAAAATCGGAAAATGTTGAATAAATATTATTTTAAATCTCAACTGAATACATCCCGGATATATCCGTATTGTGTCATGTGTGTTATATTATGGTATATTTTATACAGTTACAACAAATGGTAAAAATTGAAGTGGGAAGATGACGACTTTTATCATGACATCCGACGAGACAAGTCATGGCAGACTCACCAATCTAATTGTGTCAATATTGGAGCTTTTATCTCTCATAACTTCCGACAGGGATCATCGGAAATGGCAGCATTTGTAGTTTGTAAAGCTGCTGATACAGATTAGTAGCCTATTTAATTAGTTTTGCATATTCAATGGTCCATTCGTGATGATACTTTGCCAATTATTGCTTTAGCACACAATGCTGGATGGACCTCAAATAATTTTCCACTTAATTGGTTGGTTTTAATGCGAAACTAATAATGAGTTTCTCATTACCAAGGCTTAGTAGTACCAGACCAGCTTACGTTAAGCCGTAAAATTGACTTTACTACGTGCATACTAATTCTTCGAACCTGATTCATAAATCCGGGGTGATCTAATGTAAATGAAGTAACCTTTGTTTGAACAGAGTACAGCGATAGCTCATCATGAAAGCGAAATAGAGGATGAGATGAGAATTTACGTACCAATACTATGTACGTGATGTAATAATGTGGTGGAGTAATAATGTATGGAAGTGGTTTCATTATTGCATTTCCTTATCAGAGAAAATATATTTGACGAGCTCGGCATCAATGAATGAATGAATGATGATGCATTTCACATATTATACGATACACTCATAACATCATATCATCACCACATCACATCATCATCATCGACCGAGCCCCATACCTTTTATCTATCTTCACGGCTTAACAAACACAAAAAATATATTCAACAATCTCAAGGTTGAAAATAAAGGAAAGCAAATAATGATGTTTTACAACTAACTGATGAGAGAATGCTTCCATGTTTTCAAGAGAAGGAAAAAGTGAAATGTAATGTAGCTCGAAGTAGGAGTAGACAGGTGTGCAATATGATTTAAACCTGCCTCTGTTGCAACTGCATACATTTTTTTGTGAGTTGGCAGTTTTGAATAGGGTGCATAAGAAGGCCAATTGTTGCAGCTGTGTTCCAGCATTTTTATAGTTCCACCATTTTTTGCGAGTTAAAAACAGAACAAGGGAATGTAAAAGCTTTTCCAGGAACCAAAAGACACAAACAACGCCAGTAGTTTTCATGGCCAAGTTTTAGTCGCAGTAGAACTTTCAGCTAGTCTAGAGTCGCACCTCACTCAGTTTTCGTTTAGCTTTTCAACAAACTTTTGATAAAATGAAGGCAACAGTTTTGAAATTTAAAATGCCGTACTGGCTGCTCTTAGTTATTTTACTGGATTTTTCACATAAAACTAGTTCCATTCCAGTGGGACATGATGAACACAGTCATCATCACCACGAGGAGCATCAAGACGTCGACCATCCGCATGTACATCATGAAGAATCGAATCATGACAAGGAAGACAGTTTTCACGGTGACGATTTCGACCTAGGCTTCAATTCTGAGGATTCTGAGGCCTCTGAGGAGGGGCACACTCATGACAATCATGAAGAAAGTCACAATCATGACAATCAAGAAGAAAGTCACAATCATGACCATCACGAAGAAAATCATAATCATGACAGTCTTGAAGAAGAAAGTCATTTTCATGACAATCCTGATCATGACCATCAAGAAGAAAGTCATAATCATGACAGTCCTGACACTGATCATGAAGAAAGTCATGACCATCATGAACACCATGATCAAGACTCAGTAGACGGACACTCGGTTTCTAACAATGAGTTTACCATAAAATCTTACAAAGAAGACTGCCTCAGTGCAAATGTTAAGTGTAGTGATGGCGAACACTTGGTTTGTGATGAAGACTTGGGAAAATGTGACTGTCCTAGAGGGATGGTGTATCATTCTGGAAAATGTGAAACTGCGCCTCACCCAGTAGAAGAAAATTCTTTGGAAAACGATGAAGAAATAAACATAGAACTGACAATCGATGAAGACGATGAATCACCCACACCAACGCCTAAACCAAATGATAGAGATAGCAATAAGCTGCAAGGTGACACTCACGATCATGACGGTGAAGAAGAACAAGACAATAAACAAGCTCGGAGCGGAATTGAGATTCTCGAGAACTTGTGCCAAAATGTGGATTGTGAAGAAACACTTGGCAAGTATTCTGCTTGCGACGAAAATACAGGTAAGAAATGAAAACATGGTTTGAGATGCTGCTGAGTGAGATGATAATGATTATGTTGGTATATTAAGAAATGACATGACAGGACAAGTCTTACAATTGGCATGCATTCTATTTCAGGTGAATGCATTTGCAAAGACGTGGAGCAAGGTACCCGTCCGTTAAGAATTATAGATGGAAAATGCTGGATTAACAGAGGAATCAATGACCCATGCAAAAGTCATGAAGAATGCAATGCCACCATAACAGGGAATGCGTGGTGTCACCTCGACCTTGCAACTCGCAACAGATTTTGCCAGTGTGAAATGTACAATTACTTTGATGAAAGTCTTGGCGAATGCCTCGAACTTGCCAGGGACGGGCTATTCTCTCCTTGCAAGACAGATCTTCAATGTACCGGTTCCAAAGAAGTAGGAACAGGTTATGGACCAAACGCGGAATGTTCACAGGAATCAAACGTGTGTCAATGTAAGCTGGGACCTGATAACCAAAACGGATTTCTTCATATGCATTTATGTGTCTACGAAATGAAAATGGGAGACGCTTGCACGCTTGACAGGGAGTGTGAAATCACGTTACCCGATAAAGATGTATTTTGTTCGCCTGCAACAAAAACTTGCTCATGTCGGGAAGGAAATCAAGAGGAGGACTGTAAAAAGAAGCAAAATTTAGAAGGAAGATTTCTGCAAAATGATGAAGCAGAAAGTGAAGTTAACAACGAAGGATTGATGAATTCACTCAAATCCGCCATTGGCTTAGATGTGCCCAACTTTGTATTTATTACCATTATTATTGCTGTTGTAGTTCTAATTTTAGTTATACTTTCAGTATTCATTGCGAAAAAACGACACAAGTATTCCGTTGTCAAAACACGAGAACAAGAAATGGAAGATCCCAAACTGTAATTTATTTCATATAAAAGTGTAATTCCGAGTATCGTAAACTGTTATGTACATTAATGCTTTTAGGTTAGGTAGCTCAAAATTAATAACAACATTTTCCCAAGCGTAGGAAAACCACATTAAAAAGAAACAAATAGTATTATCTCAGAATCTAGTGAAATACATACATTTTTTTGTGTGAGAGTAACATTTACTTGGCTAAAGAGTGAATCATTTTGTTCTCATAAATTTCAACATCATTTTGTTTGGGAGCGAAACACTGTTGCACCATAACCTTTGCAATTTCCTTTGTTTCAATACTAGCATTTCTCCAAACGTCCAGCTTTTTCATAGCAAAATGGGACACAGACTCCAACCATCCAGCATATTTGCGATGAGGGCACAAAAGGAAACCAGGTCGATAAATGGATAGCCTGTAGAAGCGAACTGCTTTCAGATCCTCTTCGACTTCCCCTTTCACTTTGTAATAAAATAGTCTGGAGTGGGGATTAGCTGCTTTCATTGTTATAACGATGAAGTGGTGACAGCCCCCATCTTTAGCCAGTCTCGCACTATCCAATACATAATGATGGTCAACTTTGTAAAATAGGTTTCTATCTGATGCGTAAGTGGAGTGGGTTCCCAACGCGCAGAAAACTACGTCGTGGTCTATAAACAAATCTTTGTACTCTGGTAATTTATCAAAGTCTATGATGTGCTGTGTAAACTTGGCGTATCTGCTGTCCGTATTGTGGGGTAGTTCCAGCGGACGACGAAGGAGGAGGGTGACCTTGAGGATTCTTTCGTTATTAGCCAACTCTTTCACTATTTCTTTACCAACTTGTCCCGTTGCACCGAGAACAATGGCACTGAAGGTGTAACTGTTCGGCATTATGATGTTCGTTGCATTAGCATTAAAAATAATAATACTTTGTGTCAAGTTGACCAAACTTTCCGCCCCTACTTGCCTTGACTTAGCGTTACAGTAAGCGTAACTCAGCACAAACTTATCTGATAATATAATATAAGGATGTCAGTGTTGCTTAATTGAATTAGCTGTTAATTTGAATCTTTTAAATTGCACTTGATAAGTTGCAATATTAAGGGAAAGGGAGTGAGTGCGCTTGCAGTGATTTACGAATGTCGCAGTTGCGTTTAATAATGTGGGATTTGATGAAGAATTAAAAACACTGACGATTTCATGTTTTATCTCCATCTCTTCTTCATCTCTGTTTACATTCTATAGAATCATGCTATCGCGATGACCTTAAATTTTGTTTATAGGATTTATACACTTGTAGATTAGTTGAGATGCGACAGATGCGTACTCCTCTTTAATATCTGTATCAATATACCACCAAATCAACATCTACCAAGCTCGGTGCAATTCAGCATATTATGCATGTTATTGAAGATTCAAGTGTTCTGAACCATAAATAAACATTAAACTAGTGTACTAAATTTGATCATGATGATGAAAATAAATTGTCGACTCATAAATCAGATGAGGTTGGCTCATCCAATGTGTCGCAATGTCATGTTATCGAAAGATAGGGTACAGTTTTCACTATGAATTCATAAAAAATAAACACAGATAATTAATGAACAGACAGAAGGAAGTCTTACTCAACAACTTAGTTGTTCGGTTGAAACCTCAATATAGTTTCATGCTAAAGATTTAACATCAACCAGGCATGTAATATAATATGTTTTCCTCGTTTTAATTCATGGATTGCTCTCTTTCATTTTAGACAGGTACTTGCTACACAACAACTCATTCAATCCTAGAGATGTGTATGTACATTCATTCGACAATCGGTTCACATATAAACACACAAGCATGGGTGCCAATGTTACGGTAAAAATTAAAATATAAGACCATGAGGACTAAAATATCCCAACTATCCCAACACTCGCATTCTGGAGAACTCGTCAGCGAGTTGCATTAGAAAGAATATGTGATCGAACCCATGTTTTTGAGGTTCCTTAGATAGATAAAGCCGGTTTTATTGACAAATTTATTATGTCTGACAATAACAACGAGGAGGATCCAGACTGTAACTTTGATGTTAATGATTTATCGCCAGAACCAAGCAACTCCTGTCACTTGGATTTGGATGAAGACGAGGTTTGAAATAACAATGGAAAAATATTTCTGCAAACTCATTTGACTACACTATCACACGATTTCAGGCAAACTATTTTGAATGCATATAGAATTTGGTAAAAATGTTCCAAGAAATAATAGAAGAGAAACATGATGTTGAAGATGGTGGTTTCGAACCATTTGAAAGTAGCAGTAGTACAAGCTTCGTGAACTTGGTTGGAAACACGCCGCTTGTTTCTATTAGGAAACTTCTTACGCCGTATCTACTCAAATGTCAAGTTTATGCTAAATGTGAATACAGGAATCCGAGTGGTTCTGCATGGGATAGATTTGTTGTGCACAAGTTGCATGAAGAAGATATGATCAAAGGTTAGTAATTGGATATGATGGAAATAAATATCCTGTACTCGTCGATGAAGCAGAACATAATTTTTTACCAATTGGATAATAATTTACTTGTTTAGAAAATGCTATTGCCACTGGTGGCAACGGTGACCTCTGTTTAAGTTTAGCATGGGCTGGGGCAGTTGGACGCTTTCCTGTAACCGTTCTACCAGGAAGCTCAACAGATGAAGTGAAGCTAGAATTGTGTAGAAGTTTTGGAGCAAATGTTGTGCTTTCCTATGCACAAGATGCGACTTTACAAACTCTGAATAAACAGGGTTTAGAGAAGCATATTAGTGATCTGAATACAGCTTCTGGTCTTCATCATTGCAATCTTTTGCCGTTTCCAACATCGGAGTTGACAAAGCTTCATTATTACAGCACATCAAAGGAAGTATTAAGCCAATTAAATAAGAAAGCCCAATGCCAATCAAAACCAAAACTTGACATGATTGTATGCAGTGGAGACGACAAAGGGTTGCTTTATGCATTGGCGGAAATGTTTTATGAGGGGAATCCGAAACTGATTGCTGTTGATTTCAAGAAAAACTCTTTTATAGACGTTGTAGAAGATGAAGAAGTTAGTGGATATGGGGATAATATGAAATGGATGCAAGTTTCTGATGCAGAGGCATATGACATGACTCGGAGATTAATTAGAGAAGAAGGGCTAACAGTCGGGCCTGTTTCAGGAGGAGTGATGGCTGCTGCTATTAAAGCTGCAGTTGAAAATGGTTTGATTTTGTCAGCTTTGCTTGTATCTGTGCTCTTTAAGTACATTAGTTTAGCAATTATTTAATCGTGTCGTTTAGGACTTAATGAAAATCCCCACGCTAAAATCCTCGTGGTGCTCCCAGACAGCCTGGCAAACTCATCCCGTGAATTTTTGTCGACTGAATGGATGGTTGCAAAGAATTACTATAATCCACTCCATCTAGAATCATTATATTGGTGGTATGATATGGCGCTACAGAATATAAGTCCACCGGTGATCATGATTGTTCCTCCAACCACTCCTGTCAAAAATGTTCTGAGAGCTTTGAAGGATACTGGTACAAAACGAGCGGTTGTAGCAGACGGTGAAAAGACAACTGGAATTGTAACGTTGGACATGCTAAATACGCTAGAGAACTCGCCCCAAGAAAACGATTTAGTTGAGACCATTTGTCACCACACTTTTGGTGTAATTGATAGTACAGCAACCTTCTTTCAGTTAGAGACCTTGCTCCAAAAATTCCATTGGGTTATCAAAGTACATCGAGTAACTTACTACGCTAATGAAAACGAGTCAAAAAGTACGGAAGAGGTCATTGGTGTCATCAACTTGGGTAAATTGGGTTTACACACTTTTATGCATAGGTAATTCAACCGACAGGAATTCAATAACTTTTGTTATAATTTTAGCTGACTTTATAAACTACAAGCGAGCAGTAGAAGCTCATCATTTATCTGAATACGGGATGGCAATGTCAGATGGAATCCCTAGCATCGTTTGGGTAGAAAATTTTGCAGAATTTTCAAACGCAAGTGATAACAAGACTACGACTGTAGATGAGCACAAATAAATATGAATGACCAAGCCTTTTCAAACCCTCCGACGTGTCACGATAAACTATTAGATTCATGTGTTTTAGAAATTTAGATAGTTATAATAGTTATATTTTATTTTAAAAGTAAAATCTTTGAGCATAAACCATGTACAATATCTCCAAATATGTATTCCGATGGGTTATCTAGTATTTTTGGAGCCATTTCCTTCAAGTTTTGGTTACTTTCAATTAAATCTTTGTATTTCCACATACCAATGCGAAAACTTTTGCCTTGATGAGCGATAACGTGTAGAGAGTCGGTTATAAGCATTTCTACGAGATCTTCATCAAGACATTGCAAAACTGGAGTAACAATAGTGAGCTCTGGACTAGACATTAAGACTTTGAATTCAGGGTTTTCAGCCAATTGACCAAGTTTGGATGAGGAAATACGATTTGCCAGGCCGTGAATAACGGCCCAGTGAGCAGCATGTCCTTTGCGTAAAGCTGGACTATGGTTGTAATCAGCGTCGTAACTGAAAAAATACACGTATTTAATATTTACACTCTCGCATAGGTGGAACAAAACAGTAGTCCGTAAAATCAAATTAACAAAGTTTAAAGCAAGTATTTCCATAAACTTACGGAATTAATGCTGGACGTCCCATTAGGATGTTGTTAATAAGCTCATGAAGACAATGCACTTGCATAGCTTTGCTATCTATTACGCTTGATTGTTGACAATTTCCAAACTTTTCTGCCAGTGTTTGCATTTCAACAATGGAAAACATTTCTCCTTGCTTGGAATATCCTCTCGTAATAGCTTCATCCAGGATAATCTTAGGATCAATGTGTGCACCCTTCTTTAATATTTGCAACGCTTCCGCCAACGCTACAATCCCACACCTGTAAATCCAGTTTGCATTTAAATTATATCATTTTACGTCAGCATTGCAGTAGGTCAAGTTACATACATTGGACCGTTTTGCAAAATGGGTTTTTTCAATGGCAAAACTACCACCAAGAGAGTATCCTTGCATTCTTCGTCTTGATTTGATGACAATGAAAAATCTCCTTCTCTGGAAGCAATCAGTTTCGAAATATCTTTAATGAATTCTTCCTCAGTAACATCCTTCGTTTCAGTATGCCCCAGTGGACAATCTGACCCAATCTCCGACTTATTTCCATTCTGTTGTAACTTAAAAAGTGGATAAGCACTGGAACCTTTTAAGTATAAACTAGAAGAGCTCGTAACCCCAGCTGGAAGAGCTGGAGCTGGTGGTGCCGGTGGAGGTGGCGGACCAGAACATGAAGACATGATATCTGCTGGAAGTCTATGCAAAAGTACAATATAATTATAAGGTTTGTTATTGAGATTCCCGCTGATGTATGCCGATGGAATTCTGTCTACTCTGTATATCCGACCTTATACACAGCAGAGAAAGATCCTATCCTTCAAGTTTTGGTCATCAAAATGCTTATGCATGAGAAAGAAGGTGAAGGCAATAGGCAATGTAAAAAGCAATAGATAGACCTCCCCTACAGCTAAAGCTAAAATGCTTTCCCATGTACAAAACACGAATATATGCTATATACTAATATGCAAAAGTGCATCAACATCTGCTGTACAAGCAGTCTAAAACAACACGACCCAAACTGCAACACAGATAATCAATTTTGAAAACGCAGTTCACCTGACTTCCGGTTCGATATCCACTCCTCTTAAATAACTACGGAGATAAGTTTTGAAATCGGCACAGACTACACTCAACAAAATGCCACCAGTTGTGTTAGAGCGACCAAAGATGAGTCGCCAAATGTGGGAGTCTCTAAAATCCCAAATTGTTCGGGAAAGACAACGTAAACAACAAGGTATTATATGAACCTTAAGAACCATTAATACTGGAGTTATTCTAGGGCATGCACTAAAGTGTCGTGTTGGCTTACATGTTCTTTGCATTCAAAATTTTTTAGAGCTTGAGGCAGATGCAGAGGTCGAAAGACAACGAAAAGAACGGGAACGACAGCAGAAACAGGATTCTATGACATTAAGTGAAACCAGAGAGCAAATTGCTGCTCTGGAGGGCAGACTTTCAGAACTAAAAGATGAAAAGCACCAAGTTTTTATGCAGTTGAAGAAAGTATTAAATGAAGATGAAGTTCGGAAACGACAGCTTATTAGCCAAGAACAAACGAGGTTTGACAGTTTTTGCAGATACTAGAAAACTTTGATTTTACGATGGTTTCTATGATGAATGACCTAATTATATTACAGTGGGGAGATATTTGGAGTTAGGCAAATGGGCAATTATGCTCCGGAATGCAAATGACACCGGTGGTCCGCAAATGTTTTTACAGCAAGTGACTCTCACTAGACCACCAACTGCAGTTTATAAAGGTGTACCCGTTTCACATCAACCAGCTCCTCATTCAAGCCACACACTATTGCCTCCGGTAAAATGCTTGAAATTAAAATGATTGATCATTTTTGCTACGTTATAAGAGTTACTAATTTGAAATATATGAAATTGGAATATAGGGAGGCTTAAAACGATCAAGGAGTCCGTCACCACCACTTCATCAGTCTAATAATTATAAATTTGGTCCATTTAAACCACCACCACATGCTCTGCATTCTTATCCACACAGTATGATTTGCTAAAAAACAAATATTTATCGTTTAATCAGCGAATTGGAAAAAATGACTTATCATTCATATTTTGCAATTAGAACCGGGCCCAGTTGGAGCATTACAATTCTTTCCTTCACAAGCAATACAACAACAGCCACCTCACACATCACAGCCTTCATTTTCAAGTGGACACCATCAACCTCCTCCACAACAACAACAACAGCAACAACAGCACAACAACAGCACAACAACAACAGCAACAACAACAGCAGCAACAACAAGGTACGGTGTTTACATACGCTGGTGCTCCACCTTCAAGGTCACCTCAGTCTCAATCAGCTCCAGGAAGAGAAGAACCACCAAAGCATTCCACCATTTATTTGCCGCATACAGCTTCAGTACCTCGCGGATACGTGATGCATCCTCAGGTAGAAGTATGTTCGAACTTCATCTTTCGGTTATTTCTCAATGTGTCTTCCATTAATTCATTTTTATATCTATACATTTTCTTTTTTAGCATCAACATACACCACCTCCCCAAAAGTTTGGAGATGACAGCCCAAAGTATTATCCACCTCCAACTCATTCCCTTCCCATTAGAAGTACACATATGACCATTCATCCAGCATTGAGCATACAAGCATCCCAAGTAAGTAACTTGTAAACTCCCCTCTACAGCCTTAAGTTGTAAATTTATAAAAATATGGAATTTTTCGTAGGGCATTTCTACTGGAAGCATCACTTCAGGCTTTCCCATTCGAACGCAACCTTCTGTAACATCATTTCAAGGAAGGCCACCATCACCTCATGTAATTAATACTCAACTTTCTTACAGAAATCCTATGTTTGGATGCTAACGATGCTTTCTTTTGCTATAACAGATAACATACACAGGGCCTGGAGGACCACCAAGATTATCGTATGGTCACCCACATTCTGCTCATATACAAACTTCCGCCCCTCATCCAAATGCTCCTAGATACAACATGCCACCTGGAATGCAGCGTGATCGGGACTAGCAGCAATCTTAATTTAAAAGAGTGCATTTACTGTATGTTTGTTCATATTATGCATTTATTAATATTCGAATTATTACTTATCAGAAGATTTATACTTGGTAGCGTATCCGATTTACTTTAATATTGGTGTGTGTAACAATGACCTTTACAGTAGTTTAGAAAGTATATTGTTCAATTTTTATTACTAGTTACATTTGTTTAGTGTATATATATTTTATCACACTGTGTTAGTTATCAGTTTTCTTAACCATTTTAATCAACTAACCAATCGCTGAGAGTTAGCGATTGATTTTGGCACAATAAACTATATCATATAAGGATAATGGATTCTTATTAGCATTTAGAATTTGGAAACTCTTTTGTGCCTTTTATTTAATGTCCGCCACGCTGACCATCACTTTCCACTTCATTTTCAACTTCTTGCAAGGTTACTGAAGCAGGTCGTCTGATTTCATGTAGAACGGTTGGTTCATGCGTCACTTCTCTGAGGATAGTTGGAGGTCGGTACAAATTGGACGGGAATGTGATTGCAATATTTCTTGATGACCTCATTTCGTAGCCTATCTTTGGCAAAATGACATCCCCTTCTTTTGTCCATATATGAGACACATGCCGACGAAGACATGGACGACGACGAGGTAGTTGATGTGAGTATCCATTGTCGGTAGAAGACCAGCCGTGTCGATGACCTCGCGTGTTAAATTGTCCAGGTATTTCAACAGCATCCTCCTCACCTTCTCCTATGATTGGTGCGTGAGCTATGGCAGATTGAAGTTTCAGAAATTCCAGTTCCTGTTGTAAGTGAATATGAAACGGAAGTGTGTCAAGGGGCACCCACATCAATGTTCCAGGAACTTCCGGATGGCCTACGGGAACCACTGACGGCGTGCCAAACGAGTTCCTGCACAGAAAACTTATCATGAATAATTATGTCAATGTTTGTTTTACTCTGGCTGAGATACAAAATGCACATGCTGTTAAAAGCTTTTTTTATTCAAGGAGTATAAAATGAAATTTGAAAGACTAGAGCTTCTGGTTAAGTTATTGCAAGATTTAGTATATAAAAATAACAGACTATAATATGACTATTTAAAATATTGCATATTAGATATTATTTGTGCATAAATTTAGGAACTTTAGCCTGTGAAGCGAGGTGGGTAATAGAGTTGGTTCATATTGTTGTAGTTATTATGAAAGCTATTATAATAAAAGCCTTGGTTGGGATACCCGGTATTGTAGTGATAATATCCATTTCCTGGTTGGAATCCGCCAGCTTGATGACCGTAGAATTGATAGTTCAATCGATTTGGTCGATGTGCGGCAGGAGCAAAATGGGATTGATAATATGGACGACGTGCTCCACCATAGCCGGCAACGCCTTGAGAGTACTGGTATTGTGGAGATCTTTTAGCCCTTGAGAGAATGTAAGTGCTAGAATCTGCTATATATTAAAATATGATATACAGTTTAAAACTTCATAAGAATAATTGATTTTTTAATATTTATAAAAGTATTTCGAATTTATTTGAATCAATGACTTACATTCCTGAGCAACTACTGCTGCAACGAGAACAAAGAGAAGTGTTATGTGTTTGGCACCCATTTTCAAGCAAATTGAAAAAATAACCCGTTAACTTTTGTAGTAATCCTTCCACTGCGGTAGTTAGAATAGAATGAGGATAGCTGTATTCTAGGAATCATCTTTTGTTTTATACTTTACTTTGGAATTCCAACCAGCGACGTCCCCAGCTAAATTAGTAGGTAGGTATTTGTATAAAAATGTTGAATTTCCCATGAACTTGAGAAATTTTTGAAGGATGCTGGCTTATCGTATCCAGAAATACGTGGTCAACAAAGCAGACTTCTTCAGGTATTGTGGTATAAGAAGCATTCATAATGATAGAAAAGCAGTTCATGGATAATTTATACAGATGATACAATTTTTACATTTCCGTCCACTCTGGGTAATCAAAATTTCCTGTGTGCATTTTATACAGGGAGATTTGTGTCTATTCGTAGTTGGATGCATTTTTATCAAATTTAAACTAAGAAATGTAAGATTTTGCTTCATAAAATGCCAATCATTACAAGGTAACGATATTTTGAGCATCGGTTTTTTTTTGTTAAAAAATTAATCAACCTCATTATTTATAGTATAGCTCATTCAATACTAAGATTGAACATCAGAGGCAATTTTTATCTACTTATAGTAAGGTACAAATGCTCATGGAACCAAGTTTTAATGGCTTATAGTAGTATAGACTTGCTACATATTACAAGCGGCTTAATGCTTTTGTTTTGATAACTGTAGCATCAAAAACAAGATAACCACAAAGACGAAATCAAGCTTTGTGGTAGGCTCAGATCAGAGTCTGCTGGCGGTACCTTTACAACGAACCAGAAATATTACATACATAGCGCCTTTAGCATTATTCTTGGGAAGCAGGAAGTTAAGCCAATATATACCTTCTTCACGCTCAGATTATTCTCACAAACCTAAAGAGAGAATATATTGCAGATGGTAAGTACAACAATTAAAAAGTTATTTGAGTTCAAGTTCAAGTACAACGTAAATGCATCAAAAATCCAAACAAAATGCTACCTTGAAGAATTAACACCTTTACCAACTTGACTGGACTGGATGCATGAGAAAAAATTGCGAGATAAAGAACCAACTGCAAAACATTCAGGTAGAATAACTCAAATGCAATTGAACGTGCATAATTCTTTCTTAAACAGGTTCTTTAAGAAAATATACCCCAACTAGGTGTTATAACAGTGGTGACAACATGAATCCAAATTATCATGCTTTGGAAAATGGAGAAAAATCTGCAATGAAATTATCAAAACAGATTCCTAAAATAATTTACAAGAGTTGCATCAGTTGCATGTATGAAACGGGGGCAATGTAAGAAAAGTCCAGTTTTTCGTAATTTTTCATTTCATCTGAATTCTTTACTTTTTTGAAGAGTATTATAACAATATAAAACTAAACAAATCATTATTAAAAATGTAACAACAAAGCATTCTTTGTTTTAAATACACAATAATTAAACAACCACAGCTTGGTCCAACAACCCCTCGATCACATCAGTCTTCATTTTTCCGACTTTGCTTACTACATCACTTCCGTAGAATGCCACCTTTACTTTTCCAAATACCGAATGAAAATCCTTTTCCTTTCCCACCAGATCCAGACCCAGAGCCACTACTACCACCAGAAGATTCTTCTACGAATGGAAACTTAAATTGGGTAGCCTGATCCAGAAAACTTGTAAACTGCGAATGCCCATCTTCATAATCATAGTTTTGTTGACGCCTTGGTGGCGGTGGTGGTTGAGGAGGTCGTGGAGCACTCCAACCTTGGTCTACTTCAACCTGGGCAGATCCTCCATCATGATAATGGTGTTGATGGTGCACAGTTTCACTGGAGCCTCCACCACCTCCACCCACTTGACCACCTTTATTCTTCCAGACTTGAATTTGGATTCCTTCGTTTTTGTTTTTCTTGCTGTCTATATCCTCCTTTATTTTTTTACCAATGAAACTTATATCTTCCATTACTTTAAAAGGAATTTTTGCGAATTCCTCCAGCTTTTTATCTGCTGATTCCTTCAGTGCTTCTAGCTTTTCGTGCTTTTCTCGCTCAATCGCTTCAAACTTCTCCTTTAGGTCTTCTTTGACACCATCAAACTTGTCAACATCTTTGTAGCCAACAAACTCAATAGAGTGTTGCTGAGGAGGGGGGGTGTGAGGTGGCGCATCAACTATGGTGATTGGTGATGATTGCTCGTGCGGAAGCAACAATTGTGTGAGTGGTGCAACAGTGATGACGTGTGATCCACAATTGTATGTTGGGGTTCTGGTGGAGGGGGTGGAGGAGGTGGTGCAGCTTGCCAACCTTCACCACGCCAACCACCTCCATCAACACTAAAACCGTCAGTAATCACGATTTTGTGCTTTTTGAAAGGAGACCTTCGAAGTCTGCTACCATCTAGTAAATGAAAATTAAACATACAAGATACTTTTAATGGAAATGCTAGCAATAAATGGAATAATTAAACAAAAAAGTTTACCTGCAGATGCAAATAGAATGAAGCAAATCCCACCAAGTAAAGCTACTCGGTGGAAAGTTTTTAAGCCGACCATTTTAGTGTAATGGTTTTTATGGAAGTGTACTTTTTACACCTTTGTAAGCTATTTGCAACTCGTACTTGTGTGGGTGAAAGAATGAACTAAACCAGAGAAACTCTCTCAAGAAGTCCAAAATTGTCTGGGCTTAATGTTACCACATTTGCGTTCATATATATAGCATGAAGTTCGGATTGCGTGTTATCTTCAAAAAAGTTCGCAACAACAACACATTCAACTGATTATAAAAAATTATGAGTACAAGTACCTATTCCGTACGTAATACGAAAGGTAAAAGGTAGATCCATTAGATGATATCATTACTCCATAAAATTATATAGCATCGGAGATTTTAAGCAGAAAATGATAGCGTCACCAGCCCTCCAACCAACTTCATGGGTACATGCTTATTCCTGTATTATCCTAATATCCATGCATGTGCGATTCAAGACTACAACAATATTCAACTCAACTTCGTGAAAAACTTTGCATGGATTGTTTTGGGTGAAAAGGTAGATAAAAATTGCCAAAGGAAATACCTGAATTACCTATAGGCTATATACATAAATACACGCTTCACTGTTATAAGAAGAAGAGTTTATTATTAACTTAATTTTTTTCATACAGTTATTGTGCCCTATAAGAAGGGTTTAAAAATTCCAAACTATATAGCAGAACGGGTTTGCAAACCTACGTCATAACGCCTCCATTACTGCATATTTTACTGAAGTAAAAAAAGCTTGCTTAGACTGATTCTAAATTGTTTTGTTGTTGGTTTGAAACACACATAAATAATGTTTTATCTACAATCTGCACCAGTGATAGACAAAAATTAGCACTGCGTACGACTGCGTATAAGCAAGCAACTAGTGAACAATATAAAAATACTTCCCAGATAAGTATTATTATTCATCGGATGCAATTCGTGAGGGGGCAGGGAATGGGAATTTTCCACAACCTGGAAGTTCCAGTGAATTCAACTTCGTGCAAATTTGAAAGCAATCAATATTCACCCGATCAAATAACCAACCCGCCTATATTATCCATGATTTCTATGTGAATTGAATTTTCGTCCGATAAAATGAGCTTCGAATTGTAAATTGGTTGTACTTCACGATTTTTCTTAGAATAGAAAAATTCAAATGGAAATGATTCTCTGAAAATGATTGCCTGATGGTCTAGCAGAATGAACTTCGACATCACGATATTATTCAATTTGCAATAGTTGCATGCTTGCACCATGCAAACCCAAAATTATGCATGCATGAAAATTTAGGTACTAAAATGAAAATGAAATTATCACCTGTATGACTAAGCCTGCCTGTTCTGCGGCAGCAAGTTGTTATCCTTGTGCAGTCCAGTATTGTACGTCGAGTCAGTTGAGGATTCACTGAGTCCATGAATTAAGAGGTCGAAATGTGAATTTAATTATAACGTTTTCATTTTTTTCAAATTTGGTCGGAATTATAAAGGATGAGCAACAGGTAAAAATGGGCATTCATCTGATGTATGTGGACAATAACAAATGTTGGTCAGAGTTAAGTTACGTTTTTGCAGAGACGAATGGCAGCTCAACCATGACAAAGTGTTATTATAAGAGTTGGTATAGAAATGATTATATGTTTAGATATGTTGTAAACAATTATGGAACAACACGGATTTAGACATGAAAGAACTACCTGAAATTAGTTTTATGATCTACTTTGCAATATAAGAACACCTCATTTTACTGTTTGATGCCTTTGAAAGCGAAATCTATGCAAGCGGATATTATTTATGCTAAACAGTCTTTCATTTTAGCACAGTATGTAACATAATAGAATATGATGCTGCTATTTACAAAATTACGTATTCAAAATAAATCATTAAGTCAAGTCGTGTTTAAGCTTCTAATACATACAAAAACTCAACCCTGATATGATCTTCAAAATACATCTTTTTTGGAAATACTTGAGCAAACATCACTCCGATATGTATTATATCGATATAGGAATTTTTTTTAATAACTTGTAGGTCTTTTTTGCGTGCTAAGTTAGGATGTGGTAATAAATGTGAAAATACAAAAGGTTAAATTCAGATTCTTTTATTTTAAATAATTCATCAGTTTATAACAACAGTAAGATATGTCAACAATAACAACAACATTGATCAGTAAATTGATCTACGGTAGAGTGAACCCTTAAGAATGAAATCTAAGGAAAATGTTCGCGAGGAATATAAAAATTAAGTGTCTAAATCGTACGTATTGATAACTTTTAAATGTCATTAATACTTAAAAATTAACTGACTACCAGAGCCATATTATAATACTTATCGTTGATTATTTTGGGTGTAACTTTCAATTTAGAAAAAATAATGATATGAAAGACATTATATTGGAGTAGCTTGGGGGTAAACTAAGAATGTTAAGTTTAGTCCATGCCATAACCCTGACGGTCAAGAATGTCATCAATATCAACTGGAAGAGGTCTTGGCAAAGTTTTGGATTCTGAGGTAGCAGAACTTGAGCTGTGTGAAGATCCAGCACGTGCATGAATAATTGCAATGTTATTTACAGCTGCAGCTCCTTGCCCCCTGTCAACTTGATTGTGTCCTGCTGCAACAGGTGCTGTCAAGTGAGCTGGTGGGTGATCATATCCTCCAGCTCCTCCATAATGAGCGTAACCGCCATCTCCATAAGAGTAGCTAGGCTTCTGGTAGTAATTTGAGCCACTAGCAAATCCACCAGCAGAATAACCTCCACCAGCTGAGTAAGCACCTCCACCGGAGTAAGCTCCTTGGTTTTGGTAGCCGTGATAGTGGTGGTATTCGTTATTTGGGACTGGAACCGGATATGGTCGCTCAACGTATGTTGGACCAGCTGGGGGTGGGTTGGAGTAGTGGTGATGGTGAACTTCGCGTTGACGGTAGTGCCCGGTCACTCCACTTTGTTGTTCGTAATTGCGATTTACTACAATAGTTTCACCACCTTTCTTGTATTTCTTGAAAAGACCACGCTTGTCACGAACATTTTCCTCGGGTGAAAGTGGTTCAGCTGCGCTTACTGGTGACAATTTGTCGTCTGTAATCAAAGTCATAATGAAATGAAAATCTTGACAAAATGCTGATTTTTATTTATGTTTCCAACAGTGTTAGTAGTTTGCTTACCGGTATAGCTTGATGGAAAACTTGATTCCAAATCAGTACTTTGTGGCTGTGTGTGTTCGGCAGTTGGAACTGTGAAACTTGTTGCAAGCCCCAACACGCTGAGAACAATGACAAATTTGAACTCCATTGTTTTTTATTGTTGGAAAAGTTATTAAATCAAAAGATAATAGATTGTACTTCGGGTAATAAACTTGATAAGAAGGGATGATGTAGATTATAATATGAAAATCTTTAGTTGCAGTAATCGATGTTTCTTGAGAGAGACTCAATATCGGTATGATTTTTCATGAATGAAAGTCTGAGTTTATATACATGAAAAAAGTTCGTGGAGCGGAGAATACTACGTTCACACGCTTTACAGCATGTACCACACAAAAGCAACCCTTTTCTCGTAAACAAAGTAAAAGTCCGGATAATTGAGGGAATCCGCATTGATGACGACAGCAAAATGCTTACGCCATAAATTGCATGAAAATGAAAAGCGTGACCCAAAGCAAAGTTTTATTAGAGCATCATCATCAGCAGCACTCCACGTAATCAACGTATTTCTACGTACTGATTACGATAATGATAACTGCTCTATAGATGTCTACCAGTTGCATGTGATATACCATATAATTTGGAAAATAAGTTGTTTATATGAACTATTTATGGCTAACTGATTTAAAGTATATCAAAACCCATTATACATACATAGCAATGTAAATTTTTCTCAAGAAACTTGAACTCAGTTCTGATGAAAAAACTGGGAGTTTAACTTGAAATGCGCATTCAATTCTTGTGATTCACGCAGCTGCATCCCTTCTTTAAAAATGCGACTTCTGAGAAATCGCGAGTTTAAAAGGTGGTATAATGCGAAACAGTACAGAAAATACTCTGCTTAGATTCTATTAAGGTAGAAGCGTCGGGAAAAGTGATTCATCTTAAGATTTTCTCATATAATATGACTAAAATTTTACTTTCGTGTGATAAATTACATGATACGAAGCGCACATGGTTTGCTTGCGAATTGAAAGTTGGAACGAATGTATACCTTTTCCATATGATAGGTAAATGAGTCCGGACCAGGAAAAACACTATATAGAAGCGTACGTTATAGGTTATAGCTCAGCATGTCTTTAGAGGGTCAGAATCGGATATGAAGTGTATGTGAACAAGCAAGAACCATACACCATCGAACATCGGAAGCAGATTTCTTATAATAAAATGGCTTATAAGAACATTTTTATACATGTATGCAGTTTTTGATGGTTTTGTTTTTGTTCCTATCATTAATCATGTTTTTCATCTGTGAACTACTCCGGATCCGCTTTGAATTCTAAACAGGATCAGTGGTTATCGTTATTTGATGTGGGGTAGCTTGTGGTAGGTTTAGGATGTCAAACATACATAGACTGACGTAATATTGACCGAGGTCTGTTATTAATCGTGAGGGGCAATGTGATGTGATGACAGGTACAGGAACTTTATTAAATTGGATATCTAAACAACCTCGACCTTTCGAAAGGAACCTGCATGCGGATTTCAACTCGAAATGATCGAGCTGATTCAAGGAACTGAGTTCATGACAGTTCTGAATGCGCAATTGAATGGTAATTACATAGGTATTCGAATTTAACTCTAGCTACTCGCGTGATAGTAATAGGATGCTATGGTAGGTTCTCAAGCATGACAGGATGTAATTCAGAGTTAGATTTCAATATATACACCAGCAGATCCCGCTTGCAATCTATTTCCAGGTTGCTTTGATATACATTGCTTTAGCCAGAAATTGGAAATGGGTTACTCAGAAATGAGTGTAAATTGTGAGAATTGGCAGTTTAGTTACTTAGAGGGCATTCCTCTGGTCACATAGAGAAGTCAAGTATCAACATCATCCTCCATCCATTAATATTCATTCAGCAACTTCGCAGTTTCTAGTTCTCGTTACAATTCCAAATTATTCCTCAATCTTACTCACACTTCAATTGAGATCCAAGAACAACGTGGGAATTGGCTGTAATCATATATTGCATATATTATGAATTATGAGAAATCTGGGATTAAAATTAAAATGAGCTCCATTTTTATTTCAAGTAAAAAATAGTTTAGTCCGAAATGTATTATGTAACCAAATTTCCACGAAATCTCATAATATGCATCACTTTAATCCGATTTTTGGTAAGTGAATTCCTTCCTACCGCTTTGAGTTGGGTTGAAATACAAGCATAAGAATTAAACCAAAGCAGTTAATAATCCATGTTTTAGCAGGTACAATAGAATAGTTTATTCAACTCATTTGGCAATTTTTAATCAATTCATACAAATTTTTAAGAAAACTGAAATCTACAATAAAAACTTGCATTAAAAGTTGTCAATCGTTGGTTTATTAGCGTCCATGATGATGATGGTGATGATGATACGGGTTATAATTATTATAATAGTTGTAGTAGGGTCTGTGGTGATGGTGTCCGTAGCTCGGATAGTGGTGATAAGCCCCGTGATGATGGTGATGACCATGATGATGGTGATGCTGAGGATTAGCTTCCCGTCTTGCACGTGACATCACATCGTAACCTAGATAGGAAATGAGTTGACATTGATAGAAAAGGACTGTACATAATTGATTAATTAATGCAATATTAAACCCACCTTCATTATCATCCCACAACATCATGTTTTCTTCAGGTTCGATGGGTAATTGCTGCTTAATTGGATTTATGTTGCCACCTGCATTAAATAAATCACACAATAAATACAAATAATGCGAAAAGAAAGTCATTCAAGGGGTATAAAACTTACCAGATGGAGGTCCAGGTTGTGGGTACTTATCCAAGTAATAAGTTTCAAGATTCACATTGCCCGGACTCAAGTTAAAAGGCAGTACCGTATCCTCCCGGTGATCTGCTGGGTAACTGATTACAACCGTAAACAATCCAGCCAACACCGACACAGAAAAAATTGTTTTATGCATTTTGAAAACTTCAGACACGTTTTAACAGTTAAATGTTAAAAACTACTCCCTTTCTTCGGCACTACCCAGGTTGCGTCTGTTTCAGAGCAGGATAAACCGAGATATTTATATGAAACAAGTCCCTTTTGTTGAAAGTTCAAAAACCGTTAGAAAATAAGCAATCCGAATCAACCAGCGTCATCACTCCTTCAAAACATTCATCATACATATAGTTCACTGATCACTTGAGTGAGTTTCTGCGAAACTTTCTTTTGAAACCGCGTAGCAAGTGGAAGGGAAAAGGAAGTGAACTGCATCAATAAGTTTAAGACGTAAGCAGTAGAAAAGGTGTTATGATCCGTACCATTCATTCGTAGTAAAAATAATTCTAAGACGCAGTAATAAGGCCCAACAAAAAATCATTTCTGCAAACATTTGAGTTCGCATTAGCCTTATACCTGATATGCAATCAGCGCAATAGTGTGATGGTGATTCAATATAATGAATGCCTATTGACGTCAATTTCATCAATGAAATATGAATGTTTACTTTTCTTTCAGAGGTAGATCGCCATTGATGACTCAGAGGAGCATACAAAAAGTTTTTGCAGATTGTATAAAATATTGAATTTTAAAGCGCAATAACCCCCGGGATGAGCATAAGTGATATACAAACAAAGCGAGTCCCGTTTTGATTGAGAACCCCGCATCTATTAATTTAGTTTTAAATATCTTCTGATTTAGGAATAAATGGAATAGAAGAATACCATGATATGGGTGAACCAAACCTATCTGAATGTGTACAAATATATAACAAAATGATCTCAAAGTTTGATCGTCGCCGTATTGACAGCTTTTCCAAACGAATTTATTTTCGAGGATTTATAAAATGTAACAATGATTATGTTGACTATAAATGCGAGTGACACTTGGTTAAAAATTTGTAAATGAATCAGTTAACTTCATTTGAGTTTAGGTAACATGTTCCATTTCATATGGTCAAAATGAAACGGTATCCTTTCTTCCCTGATTTGAGTTTTCACTGACGATGAGCTGTTATGGGGTTATCTACTTCTTCGTTAACCGTGATGATGGTGATGACCATGTGTATTTTGATGATGATGGTGACCGTATTGTGGTTGGTTGTGGTAGGTGGGTGGGTTATAATGCCCATGTCCCTGATCGTGGTGGTATCCCCCGTGATGATGTTGAGGGTTGGCTTCCCTTCTTGAACGGAACTTCAATTCTGGCTCTATATCATAACATATTACAATTTGTAAAAGAAAGCAGGGTAGAAAGAAATAAATATCAAAAGATACAATGATTCACTCACCGCTTTCTTCGGCAAACATATTTTCTTCAGGAGGAGCCTGTTTAGCAGGGTTTGGTCCGGGATACTTATCCGAATAATATGTTTCCAGGTTCACATTCCCAGGGCTGAGACTGAACGGTAAAACTGTGTCTTCTCGATGATCCGCCGGGTAAGCCAGCACAACACCAACAATCGCCATGAAGGCTAACGAAATTATAAGCTTATCCATTTGAATGAAATTCTGGCAGAGAATTTTTCCTTGAAACTTCTTTAGGTGGTTAGTTAGCTCAGCTCTGATGATTTTCTTATAGTGATTGGCTCAAATTTCTTTCTGATTCGAAATTAGAAACCACCAGCGCTATTTATAGGATCCGAACCATTTTCATGTGTGACTAGTCAACCATACCGTTATAGCATAGGGAAGGAACCACAACACTCCGTTCTGAGTGTGTTGACGTTGACCTTCCGTCACTGAAGTTTTGTTGCGGTGGGGAGGATCCCTCTCCTCACTTCTGCAGAGATGATAAGAGTTGAGTCTTGGCATTGTTTGCTGCATATAGCCATCAATGCATGCATTTTCTCTGAAACAATATTCCTGGTAGTTGTTTCACTCAGCGTCTTTTGTAATTCATCTTTGATGAATGTTCACAATCGTACAAGGAATCTAAAAACGAATTCTTGACTTCACGTCAATCAACGAGGTATTGTGTGCAATGTAAGGTATCAAATGTGTATCATTCGGTTAACAACCTCGTGTTTTTCATTTTCAGTTCATCATTTTTTCGGTGTATGTAAATCAGCGACGATACGTGTTTCTGAGAATTTTGCTTGATAAATAAATGGTTAGGTAATAAGTTAAGGTTTCTTACGGGAGCAAGCGTCAAACAGTTAAAAGGAAAAAATTGTTATTTGTGATTTAAATTAGTAAACCAAGATGCGGACCGGAGAAGGACAGCCTTCTTCGAAAATAACCAAATGATGATTTGCAGAAAATGAGATGGATGAAGGAGCAGAACTGAGAAACGCCATGAATAACGGTTGTAATTGATCATGTAAATATTTACAAAAACAAACAACACTTTACATTCTTGACGAGTTTCAATGGCATGCGGAGTAGGTACTTTTGTTTTCATTGACAATATCAACGAAAAGAGTAGTATAGTATAGCCGTACAGCTAATGGGTTGGCACAGGGAGGATTGACCGATTGACAGATGAATGGCAGGAGAATTGATTGCAGTAATAGTAGTCAGGGTCAATGTTATTTTGGTTTGTTAGTACAAGCAAGTACAAATACATTGCTCAAGATGTTTGTCGTAATGTACATACTTGAAAGCTCATGCAGTAAAACATGATAAGGTACTTTGGTAATCTCCATCTGATATTGCAATTCTATATTAAGAAGATATCACCTTACTCTTACCTCATCCTCTGTAAAGTCTATGTCTGGTTGCTGCTTATTGGCAAATTGCTTAATCTACTTCCGGATAAAAGTTGGATGCGTGAGTGTTTTATGAATGAAGAATAATATTACATAATTACATAATACTCTTATACCTTGGTAAAGAGGGTTTTGAGCTCCTTGTAACCATTCTATGTTTTATAATAGCATACTTATAAAAGCAATGTACAAACAAATTGGCACTTACATTCTTGGCTTGCTAATTCATCTTTATGCAACAAACCATAATTCGAATTTAAAATCCACTCTATGTATGGTGTAAGTACATAAATGCAACATTTGTGCAGATAAAGCGTTTCCCTTATACCTGAGCATTTTGCAAAATGGTGGAACAAAAAGGAAGAAGGGAACGACGTTTTGTTTACAACTACAAATTTTAAAGTAATACAAATTGTGAGTTTTTCAAAGTAGGCTTCCGTTAAGATGAAACTGCATGCAAACGATGATGAAGCGAGGGATGTGACCAAAGCCCTTCGGAAGAATTATGCTTGTTAAGCATTTATGGATATTAATGTTACTAACTTACTTGCTTAACGTAAGCGCTGGAGAGTTTTATGATAATTTCATTAAAATTAAACTTTCAATAGATTCTTTCTGCAAAACCTGTGATGATGCTGAGCTGGCAAGTACATGTTGTAATAGTATATAACAAGTATAACAACACTATCAGTTTATTCAAGAAAGGTCGTGTTACTGTTCTCACCATCAGGCACTATCTGTCGTGACGAATCAATTTATAAAAGTGAAAAATATTACCTCAATACTATCCTGTGATAATACAATAAAATGCGCATGCACTACCACTCTTCATGCTGAATCAGATATATGCCTTCAATCAAGATGAAGTTAGAAGCTCATATTATACAAATAATGTAACTTCAACAATACTGCTTAATGCACAAAAATGCTTTATTTGAGTCCAAAATTGGCCGAATCATCAAACCATTCATTTTATGGCCTATTACACATTAAGACTGTTACATAAATAACTGAAAGAAAGATAGCCGATTGTATCATAAACTACAGCCCAAGCCTAAATGCTCATACAACATGGCTGAATTGTGCACCACTTCTCATCAATGGCCTTTTTTCTGACAAATTCGCATTTTGAAGATAGATATTATTTGCCATTCGGTTTGTCCAACCTGAAAATGACGTATAGATGTGCACAGTAGCTGTTTTTTGTTTCATATCAAAACGACTTAAATCAAGACTCACAACTACCTACCAATGTAAACGTAATTACTAACTCAAGAGAGCGTAAATAACACGGCTGTCGTATTATAGGGCTTGCAATCCAATTCCAACCAAGTAAACCAACAACTACATAATAGCCCAACCACATTGTGCCAAAATCATTACAAGGTCCTACCAAAAATTCCAGATGAGTGAATAGCAGCTAGCTCAATCTGTTTAATGCTTCTTTTTGATGTTTTTTTGCCAGTTCTACGAAACATAAAAAGGTATTAATGTGCAAGTCACTTAACACGTATTAGCAATAAGAATGACCAGACAGGTACAACAGGCATACAAAATGGAAAAAATTACGACAACAAAACAAAAAGTACCAACAACAATGTAAAGAGCCTAGTTTTTAGTCTTACATGGAAGCTTCTTTTTGGATGCAGATTTTATGTTTTATGACTTACTTAACAATTATTATATCCACTATTCAGTTCTTGTTTGCTTTGTTGCTTGAGAGGAGGAAGATTTATGTGCTTATTTGTTCCTTGCGATTCTTTAAAAACAGAATTTTTATAAATTTTTTGGAAATTGCATTTCTATTTTTACGCTTGTCAAGTGCACGACACAAATTTTCCAGGAATATGAAACCCATTTCAGTTTCAATGTTAGTTGGTGCGGCCTGCATTTGTGCGTTGGTGATTGTCACAGATGGCCTACCTAGGAATTCTAGTAAGTACCTTAAAAGCTAATCTTTAATCATAGTTATTTATAAAAAATAAGCTGGGTGTATGTCCAATGGTCAGCGCATGCAAGGTTTTTGGTAATGTCGTGACCGTGGCATGACATAAGATTTAAATTTACATACATAGTGCGCATTAGAGTGCCCAGATAAGTTGTTTGGAAAATTTGCAATAACATGTTTTCCTCCTAAATGATAGGGTTCAAGCGTGAGACAACTTCCGTTGATAGTTCATCATCGTCATCACCAGCAGCAGAAACTGAAGGCACAACCTCATCAACACAGAAACCACCTGTATCCACGCAAAACAATGATTTTGGAATTGGTGCAGCTGCTGGAATAGGAGGTTTGATGCTTGATTATATTGAATTTCAGCTTTTTATATTAGAGTTTCAATCAATGTGATTGAAATTAGTATAAATTATGCACGCTTCATTAGATAGATTCAGGGGATTTTGGCTAATTTGGAAACAAATGAAAAGAATCTGTAATTATCTCTTCCGACGCTTTCCGATAATATTGCATTTAAATTGCATATCAACTATAATTTTTACCTGGTGCATCTTATTCATCATTTATGAGGGTGTAATCCTGCAATCAGGAACGTTCAACAAGTTTTTATCGTTCGAAAATGACAATGACTTTGCTTCTTCTTGACCAAGGTCATGTTGCATTATAGCGTGCGATGGACCTTGCTCATAATGTTTTTGTCCATAAAATTCAGCTCATCTCCGGATTTTCCAACCATGAAACCACATCACAAAAAAGGGAGATATATTATACACAGTTGATTGTTTGAGGTAGGTTCATCTGCCTCAGGGTAGGCAGGAATATAGTTTATATCATTCTGGCGTACAATGTTAAAATATTGGTTTTACTCTAGTAATCGGAAAAGATTTTAAAACCCATTTGATTAAGATTGCCAAATTGGTTTTACCAGAACGATATAGCATTGTTATTTTCCACTCGGGTTAAGTTGATATAAGAACATGGCTCATCATCATCATCAGGTATTTTGTGTAGAAAAAAAGTTGTGAATGACTAAGATCTGGAAATGATCGCAGTTCCAATCAAACCAGCCAACCAATGAAATTTTTGACTTCAAGCATGACACAAGGTCTGCAGTGCAAGTATGAAGATCGAATTGCATGATGTCTGCTCGAATGTGCATGTGCATGTAACCACTTTCTGGTGCAGATTTTGGGGCAACCAAGAATCTTTGCTGCATTCACAGGTCATTCTACATGCATTTCCAGAAAGTTTGAAGGTTACGGTATCTTGATCAACTTGCTAGAATTATGTCTACCTTTATGCTGTAAAAATTGAAGTTGAAAATGAGCGCAAACTATATACTGCATTCACAAGGATAGTAGGATTGCTTGATAAATTATGTGATGAAAGAAAAGTCCTCATTGAGGCAGGGAGACTCGAGATTAACTTTGAGAACAATAAATAATTTGTTTTCTTTATTAAATACGAACAAAAGAACGTTTTACATGTATCACGGAATGGAAGGAGTAAGTTTGAATTGTAAAGTTGAGTAGGTGGTTGTTTTGTTTCCTTTCTGTTGTTGGAGATGCCAGGGTAAATAGTTTATGAAAATGTCACTACGACCTCCTTAAAGGATAGTGGCTGCTCCAGGAAGGATCACCGGTACGATAGGTTGCTCTGCTTCCAGAACTGGGAGGCTGTCTTGAGAGGCTGGGAGAGTAACTGGTTGAGCTGTAAATTGCAACCGAACAAAAATCAGTTAAAAACTGTTTCAACTGCATACAAACTTAGGGCCTTTTCACTAATAATTTTGAGAAGGGTAATCTTACCGGTAGCATCATCCAAAAGAGCTACAGGGCTGGTTGCTGCAACTGGTTCCTCTGATGGGATAACTGGAGCTTCTGGTGCTGCTGGTGTGTCTGGGACAATTGCTGCTGGAGGAGCTGCATCGTCTCTTCCGTGATGTGGGAGAGCCAAGGCTACTGAGACGGTGATGAGGAAGGCGAAAACTACTTTGGAATTCATTTTTCACTAGTGTGTTTTGAAGTAGTGTCTAAAGACAAAAAGTTTCTTGAGTTTGAGAAAGGTTTGGATAAAAATCACAATTATTTTCTTAAACAGTTTGTATGTTAAGCTCTCATATAGGAAGCAAATCAGCGAATGACTAGGTTGATCGATCTTCAGCAACCCTTTTATATCCAATCCGAGGCGCACCACCTAAAAAAAGTTTGCGATTCGGACTTACGGCTAAAATGCATATTATCAATATGATATCTCGCATCCACAACTAAGCAAGAGGCATAATGTAATCAACATATGACGAAAAACCGGATTTCAAAAAGGAATGTTTTAGCACTCTTCCTTCACAACCATCATCATCATCATCAACAACAACAAAGTTGGTGTTCAGTTTCTTCAGTTTGAAGTTGAATTAGTGGTCTCTGCCAATTTAATCAGTTTTTTAGAGAATATGACGCCTTGGTGTCCACTGTTTTTGCAGTCTGACATTGGCAATCCGCTTTTACTACCATATAATTCATGCATATAGTGCCTAATCACAATAGAAGCATACAGGAGAATCATTATCATCCTTATTATCAACTTGCTCATCATCATCAGCAGCAACACAAACATCACATCACCAGAGGTGCCAAAGAGGCAAGACCAAGTGCATTGTATTCAAAGGTCTTTAGGCAAAAGTTGGTTCAAATGAGCAAGTTGCATAAATAAATAAAATTCACAGAATGAGCATATAAGTATATGATGGTAAGTACAAAGGCTAATAACTGACAACTACTCGAAAAAAAATAGTTGAAGCCTGCTCTCAGGGCACTCTTTAAACTGCCAAGTGAAGAAGATATAATGTGATAGAATGCAAAGTGACTACTCCTCTTTGGCTGTCATTTAAACAAGTGTATAAAAAAGATGATACTCTGTGTGTGTGTGCACAAATGATACACACATGACATGACTTTTTTGTTTGGAGTATGCATTACTAGAAAATGCAGCAACCTTGCAAAAAAGGCATTCCACATTGATGTAGCAGGTACAAACACATAATATGGTTGGTCATTGACTGCTCCTCCTGGTGAATAATAAAAACCGCACGGATGTGTCAAAAAAGAATTCAATATATTTTCAAACTCGCCTTTTTTCTTACAAGGTGAGCACGACGCATACGGAGGGATGATGGCATGCAGCGAAACAACATCTTGAAGTTTTCTTATCATCCTTGCATATCTTGGTGGTGATGAGGATGATAATGATAATCATGTTGTTTCTCATATGGCTTCAAGACTCCATGAATTGGCTTGGCTGGTACGTTGTACGGCTCTTGTTGTAAAACCTGTAAACAGGAAATTTCATCAGCTATTTTTGCCTCTGGTTGGATATTAATAGGTCCGCTATATATGAATGATATATAACACAATGCATGAAAAAGGGTTGAATGTCATGGCCAAGCCTTTTGCAAAATGCAATCAGATTAAAACCATCCCTTTTTTACGAGCTCGAGCTCCACATTGTTTCTTTTGATGATGTCACAACCATTTCCATAAATGGATTGAGGGTTGGCCAGGGCCAAAAGGAGCATTTAATTTAAAACTGTTTTGAGCAAAGTAAATGCTTGTTTCTTAAAACATTCGGAAAGGTTACTGATCTATGAAACTGCAGCAGAAGGTTAAGCAAAAATTATATTGCAACAAAACGGCACAGACAAGAGCAAATTAATTCTTTTTACTGACAACAGCTTATAAACGTTCCGTTCAAAGTTTTTTGGACTCTTGTCACAAAAATAAATTTATGCAGATTAAAACTAAAAATAAACCGAATGAAGTGATCATCAGGTACTATGTAGCAATCATTGGGTGCATATATATAGAAAAATACCACTGATGATGGTTTAGGGAAAACCGGTTTGAGTCTTACATTTATTTACCTCCGTATTTGCCTTTCATTATTATTTATAGTTCTTGGAGTTATAAATAAAGTAGCGGTGGTAGACGCCCTTTTCATCCTCTTGAAAACAATAAGAATACTAGTAAAATATAAAGTAAATACACACATAGTATACTTATTATGTGCGGGTCGAGGAAGAAATAACTTTCATAGGCAATTTTTGCATCATTGCCTTCAGTTTCAATTCCGCATTTTCCCCAAGTCTAAAGTCATGTACAAGGAAGCCGAGAAAAGGACGGACAGACCGGCCGGATAGCAACTGCATTAACGTAACTGTTAAAAAGTACGAATATCGTCTGAAAAAGGAAGAAACCCTTAAAAATGTAGTTTCAAATAGTTCTCTCCGGCTTGAGACCTGAATGACTGCTTTTCATGCACCAGAGTGGAGCCAAAGCCAAGGTTCAGAGGGGAAAACGAGATTGCACTTTAAAAATCGAAACATTTTATCTTTGTTTATTAAGATAAGAAGCAGAGCGCACGTTTGCTCATCATCATCATCATATACAACAACTATTAGGAATAAGTTAAAAGTGTAGTGAACCATGGAGCTGTAGTTGTAGTAGCCGTATGGTGGTAGTAGAATTCAGACTGGTCGTATTAAAACATCGTAAAGCTGTGACTAGTTGCGCTCGTTGCCACAGATTTGTTCGAACATGTATACGGCACGATGATGGTGGTTGTTAAATTAGATTGCGGTTACTGGCATTTCATCTTTCAGCAACGTGTTTTATTACTGCTAAATATCATGGTTTTTAAGCAGCAATAGAATATCATGCTCTCAGAAGGAAAGAGGAAGCAGTCGAAGAAGGTGTCAAGGAACCCGGTTCATGTTTTTCTCTTTTTATCTCTCTCCTTCTAACTACTATATACCACCATGAAATGCATCTTCTTTTTACTGATGATGGTTCGATGGTGATGGTAGTAAACTTTAACTCGCCAATGTTTTTGGCTCCCTGTGACTTCGTTTCATTTTTATCATTGTCCTCCTCAGTCCGAACTTGATTCTTATCTAAAGTACCTTGACTTCATTTTCTGTTTTGAAGCTACCTCCGCAGGGTCAAAGTCAAACTGACTCTAGAGCATTGTTTGTTTACAATTTTTGCTCAAAAGTTTCTAAAACTCATGAAATTTTATGGTGAGTTGGCGTCTCTCTAGAAAACGCAGACAAGAATGAAGTTTTTGATGTCCTGACGGAGATAAGGAGATGTGGAGAAGCATGTTGCAAAATGTTCAAGTCATCATGATTGAGTCTCTTGTTCATTTAACCAATTAGCATCATTTATGATCAATTTATTAGTGATATCTCTCATTCCTATACATCGTGAATGATTATCATTGTTATGAATATAGGTACTGACAATAAGAGTAGCTACAAAGTACCTGAAGGGACAAAAATTACTGAATTTGCTATAGATTCCGTTTTTGGGATGATGCGTCGAAGTCGAGTGGCTTTAGGAGTCTTGCCCTGCTTCGTATGACTTTTTAGAACTGATACGTTGCATTCAGTATGACACATGGATTTTCATATGTTTATATGATTTGGTTGAGCGCAGCATAATGCAAAAATGCTGAAAAAAGAGTACAGTGGACTGACCAGTTGGTTGGCCACGAGTTCAACTAGTGATTTTATTTACTTTTCGCTACAAGAAGTAGCAGCAGCAATGCAATGTAAACCTGGGCCACACACTCCAAAATATACTCAACCAAATAAAATGATTTCTGATCAGTGAGCACTATTGGATGATTTGTTTGATCTTGCGTCGTCCTCAATACAAAAGTATTGGGAATGCATCGAATACAACAACTCAATGAATGAGATGTTTGCAGTAGTTAGTTGTTCTGCATTTGCAGCGGTTGTCGAATATCATTATTGGCAGCTTCTTCGGTATTCACGTTTTAGAAATCTTTAGATAAACTCAAAAGTTTGTCTCTACAATGCGTTTAATTTCACGGGAGAAAAGATGCATCTTGTTTTTGAGCAAATGAAACCATGTTCATTGTTCGTGCATATAAGTTGCACATTAGTTTTAACGAGGCACGTTGTTATTTCATTTGCCTCTGAAATCTGTATAAATGAATGAATGAATTGGAACGGGAGGACAAATGATATGATGAGCTTAAAATTTATGACTTAATTATTACAGCTTAATATATTCTCTCACAAAGACACTTTTTATTGCTTGCTCATGATTTTTTTTGTAGCAGATACATTTTATTTTATTCTATCATTTTGTTCAAAGGGCTGACACGTTCCGTTGGGATCGGTAATTTTCAAGCGGATCCCAAGAGTGATGCATTTGCACCTTGGGGTGCATTCGCAGGATTGAATTTAGGCAACGGTAAGTACGTGACTTTGCTTTTATTCGCCATTTGAGAAGGTTTACTCGTGGTATCAATGAATGTCTATGAAATCGTGACATGACAGGATTTTCAAATTGTTCAAAAGCTCAATTGCAGTTATATTTCACGGTTTGACGGTGATTATGATGTAACTCATGATAAGAGGAGAAAATTCTCGTAAAATGTGAGACGAGAAATTTTTTAGCATGAGAAATACATGTAATATTACATTCGAATTTAGGAGGACGTATTGGTGCAGGATGCTCTGGTTTAAGCTGTGGGGTACAATTAGGACAATTGGTTTTGGCTACACCCCAGCTCCTGGGAATCGGAAGAAATTTTTTCAATCAGCAACAGAACAATATTAACAGACCTGACGGGTAAGTCTCATATTGCACCAGTTCAATTGCAGTTGCTTTACTAACAATAAGAAGATTTTTGTCTTCATAGCTTTACAATCATTTAGAAACATTGAACCGTCCCGATTCATACTAAATTGAAAACTAAGCTACAGCTATATAGATTACAGCTATTACAAGAGTTGACAATTGACCCTTACCATCTTGAGTTTAATTATTCTTGCATAGAATCTGAGAGCATATATTGGAAAAAAGGAATCTCCCAGTTATTCTATTTTTTAAAATTGGTACTAAACGTATATAGGCAGCGAACCTAACCATGCATGGCTTCAGAAGAAATTTGCTACTGCAACATTTTTTTTATATTTTGCTCTAACCTAACAGAAAAAAGCTTCCTGAAGAACAAACCGCCGAAAGCAACTTCAACAATGCTGCTGCAAATGCAAACGCAAACAACCCTGAAAATATTCATTCCATCTTCCGAGATGCTTTCCAAGGGTTTAGAGAAACTCTCGCGAGCTTCTTCCGCGCCCCAGTAACGCACTTTATCAAGAAGAACAATGAATTCAAAATCGACAACAGCACAGAAAGCGTTGTTGGCATCGTAAAGCCCGCAGCTTCCGAGCAGAAAACATTCCGAATTCAGTTGCGTCCTGTGACACCCCCTGCAGATGAGGATGAAAACATCATCATTGACACAAGAAGCGCAGCTTAAAACATTTTAGTTGCTTTTGGCAAAACATTTTAATTTTCCCAAGTTTTTAGAGAATGCCATTGTGTCACTTTTTTTTGTAGCGTAGCATGTAGAGTAAATATTGTTGTAAGTAAGTTAAGTAGTTGTAGCATTTTTATTATTCAGGCTTTTATTTATGTCGGCGAAAGGTAAAACTTCAACTTCGAGTTTCAACAGAACTATAATATTATTAGGCATATCTTGCTCCTGATACGGTCTGTCACCACTTACTTGGCCTGGGCTTACTCTATCACACACACCCCCGTTGCATTCAAATGCAACTAAATTTTGTGCAAGGACGTGTGTATGCAAACATATGCACTTCGTTATCTTTTTAATCAGCATAATAATGTTTGCTTTTTGTTATGTACAAATGTTGATGAGTAACACGGCAATATTTGAAAGTGGAGTAATGATGTTACACACATTTTCTGATTACATTTACACTGAAACCAGTTCTAAAAGAACATTCTACTATTCTATGATATGATATCAAATGAGGATGTCGACAAAAACAAAACTTTTACTATTTCCCTACTAAAGTTTGTGCATGCCATTTATTTGCTCTTTGGCCGGCATGGAAAGCAAGATTTTATGAGCTTACTGGCTTCACACAGTATTGCCGAAATAGAATTAGAAATTCGAAGTTGAAGTATAGAATTTCTTTTCTAGACTAATATGTTTAACTTTCCTAAAACGTATGAAATTGTGAGGTGCATTGTAATAGTTGAAAGTAATGTTGTACTAATTTATGCATTTAATCTGTATTCACTTTAAAAACCTAACAAGCTTAATTAAGTTTCTAGGTTAAATGGTTTATTTAAATAATTATTATTATGTATTCCTCGTTTTTACTTGGAGAAAAATGAGACAATTGGAATAAACCTACAATCATAAGCGTATAAACTTTACTAATTTCCAGCAAGTATTGTTTCTAGTTTCTTTATTGAATGGCGAATTAACTGTTATGTTTAGCTCTGCTGATAGTGGCGCCCATGGCTTCAACCCTTTTGAAAATGTTCAGTCATTTGCTCAAGAACAAATTGCAAGACTTAACGAGAGGCAAAAGGAGCTGCAGGGGCAAACGCAAGAAAATCTTTCCCACTTTGCCCAAGAGCAAATTGAAAAACTCAACGAGAGACAAAAAGAGCTGCAGGGGCAAAGCCAGGAAAATCTTTCCAACTTTGCACGATTTGGGAGTCAAATATTTGGGAAAGGGACAGGTCTGAATCTTGGAGGAAATGCGGCATCCACCTCCTCAATTTCTGTTACTTCCGAAGATGGAAGACCTGTATTCTCCTCCATCTCCTCAGTTCTTGGTCCTGATGGAAAAGTCACCACAGTAGAAAGTGGATCTGATATGCCTGGTAGCATCACCGTGAAATCAGGTAATGCAGGAGATGCTAACGGAGTATTTTCGGCAACCGGTGTTCATACAGATTCAAACGGAAACACGGATGGATTCAAAACTTCTGGCACTGTCAAAATATGAACGTTTACTTAATGTCTACAATCCCCAAAATGAAGTTTTAACCTTTCTCTTATTTTCATCTCAAAAGCTTTTTTATTGAAAGCCATCATTACTTGTCACAGAAGTTACATAGTTTTCTTCACCTCACTATATCAGTATTATTATAACAGTTTACATTGATTTAAGTCAATTACTTTTGTTGCGTCCGTGTATAAATTCAAACATTTACATTATTTCTACCTCATAGTTAATACAGAGCCGGCGTTACTTACAAGTAGGCGTATTAAAAGTTTCTAGTAGCTTTGTTGATAATATGACATAAGGTACTTAAGTTGACACACTTAAAATTTCTACAAATTGCATTTTAGCCATAAAGTCACAAATCGTAGACGACATCCTTTAGATGGAAAATTCACCTGTAAATCAATGTCTTCCTTATACCATTAAAAGTTCCGTTATAGAATTGTATTCATCATAACAAAACATTCAAGCGTTTTTTACTCAACAAGGTACATAATTTTCTTCAAATTTGAGACATGAACACACTTTTTTAAAACTAAAACAGCCCAATTTTAGTTATGATGATGAACATTCATGTTTGCATAATAACATTATTAAGCTAACAAATTTAACCGTTTAATTAGCCATAAATGCCACTATTGAACCTGACCGAAATGGAAAAAAAAGTAGCAAATTTGGCAATGGGCAATGAATAAAATTAACTTTTCCAACACCTCCCAAAAAAATAGACAATAACATCAATATTTTTTCAATAACGGGTGCTTTAAAAATGGCTGTGAAAAAGAATATTATGGACCCCATATTTTAAAGGTCCAATGTTAAAAACCCAAACTGGCGTTCCTTTTCCTATATCTGCCGTTGAATAAAACGTAATACAATATCTGTCCAGCAGCATTCACTCCGCACAATCATTCAGAATAAGAACGAAGAACGTGAGACTTACGTAATCCACAAGATAATAAAAAATAATTGAATAAATGCCTTTAGAATCGTATAATTTTTTTCTAAATAACAATAACTTAAATACATACATTAATAAGTAACAAAAACGAGTATTTTTACTATTTGCTTTCCCCCCCCACAATGTAACAAAAATAGCCAGAAAAAAGATATTACATGGTAAATAGAATAGATTGGGAATCTTGGGGTCCACAAAATTACCGTGATAAAATTAACAACACTTGAAACGGTTCAGGTATAATATAATGGGTAAGGTGGAACAGATAAGAAGACATACTCATAAAACCTTTATAAATAAATTATCAGATCTCCATTCAAAATTAAGAGATAGAGTTGAATATGAACACCTACAACGTTCAATTCGCTCTGTAATCTTCAAGAGTATTCTTCTTGCTTCGTAAAAACAACTCGTATTTCAGTTTTAATTTAATTTTAGTCAATTTTTTTAACAGTTTTAAATGCATCTCAAAAATGAAATTGGTTACGTAAACAACGTTGCAAGAAGTAAAAATAAATTATTCATAATATGTAAACCAAAGCCTTAAATAAAGGGAGGAACGGGGTTTTTAAAAAAAAGGTGCTAATTGGGATTTTTTTGTATATTTAACCGTTTCCCCCTATTTATAGGCCTAGCAAATCGAAGTCTTTACACCCCATAAATTAGTTTTGTCAACATTTTACTACCCAATAAAAATTGGTTATTATTTAAAGTATTTCCTATCCGAAATTTTTCATTATCGCCCCCTTTTCCCAGAAGATGAACTTGGAATGGCGAGTTTGAATGGATGCATTATTTGGTATCGTAACATAACATAAAAACGAGGGAACCATTTTTTGATAGATCTTATTTTCTAATCTTGTAACTCGTATCTTTTTTCTACACGGTGTGAAATTCTTTTCAACGGTTTTTCCCTGGGACTATGAACCTAATTGACGTTTGTCCGTTTATCCATATGAAGAGGGAAAACCGCATTGTTCACGCCTTTTTTTTAAAGGAAGAAAGGGGGCGCCCGTCAGCGGGGTCCTTCATTCTTTTGGTTTATGGGACCGGGCCTCCTCAGAATGGAAAGGACCCCCCTCGAGGAAACTCTTCCTTCCCTCCACAAGAAGCACAATCAAATGAACACTCCCTTGCCACACACAACATGAATCCAAAGAAAAAACATTTGTTAAGATTAAGTTTTTTTTTTACTCCCCTTGTCTACGGTTGTAGTCCTCTTCATCAAGCTCACAAGTCAACAAACCAAGGAAATTGATAAGATACGTTCGGGCTCATAAAAAAGCATCAACCAAATTTATTTTAGAAAGCAATTTGCCTTTTCTTTCTATTAAGATATAAAACATGTGGAGATTTTTCAAAGATTAATGGACAGTATCACGAATCACTAACTTGGTTCTTGGCTTGAATGACAAACAGAGATAGAGATATATTCATAATATACTCGATCTTTTTTACGATTGTGCTAATGATTCTAATTTGCTTTTTGAAATAGGGTAATAAAAATATGATTTATGAAAAGCAAACCTGCAACCGCGTTTGAATTACCATTCGGCCGGCAATAAAATAAGGAAAAGGAACTTCCTTCAAAGCCCCCAAAGCTTGAGAAACATCAAGGAAATTCCATAACCATTGCCCCATTTTACAATTGGGCCCAAATTTTGGCAACGAACTAATCCTTGGGGAAATTTTTCTGCCGGGAAACGGTGATTAGAATTCCGAGTTTTTTTATCCAGCCCCTGCCCAAACAAAGGCCGCAGAAGGGAAGCTCTTTGGTTGCAGTGAAGGGCAAAGAGGAGAACCATTAATGGAAGGAAAGGAACGCCAACAGGGCCCGAACAAAGGTTTTAGGGGCGAATTCCGCGTCCTCTTTGGCACAAAAGAACAAGCAACACAATGAAGGCCCATGGTGCCAATTCCATATATTTTTCCTTTTCATTATTTTAAATTTCGTTCCCCCTTGCCCTGAACCTTGGTTGCGAAATTTTGGAAATGTTTGTTTTTCAGCTGGCCCAAGAAGGATTTTTTCACAAGCCCTCTCTGCTTTTTGCTTTTTTTGTTACTTATTCTTGTCCTTCCCAGTTTGGAATAACAAAATGTCCATAAAATAGCCAAAATATCCCATATGAAGATATTCCAATTGCACAAAAAAAAAATGAAATGTTTTGCCAAACAATGAAATGTGGGTGGTTGCTTCCCACCCCTGCCTAAGACATTAACAATTGAGAAAACCCCATAGTCCCGGCTAGGCCCCATCGGCTCCCACCCGTCTCCCTTGGCGAGTCCCCCACAACAATAGAAACGCCCCGGAAAAGGGGGTGGGTATCCCCAAGGGCATAAATCTTAAACCGAAACAGATTTTGAAAGAGGTTAATATTAAAAATTTTTTTCCCAAGAAATGAAAAATCAATCATATTGCCTCCCCAATCCAACAACAAGCCGGAGTAAGAGGAATTGGGGATATTAAATTGGTGGGCCAAATGATAAATAACTCCGCCCTGGTCAATCATCTTATTGATTTATGCCACTCATTTCTCCGCAACAAACCCTGTTTTATCTGTTTGCTTTACATGCAGAAGGAAAATAGTCCGTCCCTGTTTCCATCTTCCGAGGCAGCCCACCGGTGGGGGGGTCGGAAAGGTTTGGGAGCGGGAAAAGGTCCCCATGGTTTTAAATTGTGGAAACACAGTTTTAAATTCACCCAGAGGCAAGGGGAGGCCTTTCAAGAGCACAAAATGTATGAAAATGAAAGAAAAGCAAAAAATTTTTTTTACACAGCCCCCATCGGGAAAATATTGCCCCTCCGGCCCCCCAGTTTTGAACTATTTGCCCCAGAACAGATTAAGAAAAGAAGAAGGAAGTTGGTGGCATTGACTCAGTTTGGACCATTCCCCATGGAAAGAAAAGGACTCAAGCTCGGGGAAGGCCCGCCAACCGAGAACCCTACAAAGAAAAAAAAAATTAAATATTTACATGAAATATTATGTTATACGTTTTCCTCGAGAATAAATTTGAAAAGGGAAAGCACCCCAAGAAAGGGGGGAAGAAGGCCAGGGGACGATTTTGGGTTTAACCCAGCAGCAGTTCTTGGTAAAATCAGAAAACGAGATTGACTTGATGACTCCTTCGGTCCCCATCTTCAATTTTTTTAACGAAACCATAATGTCGTGGTACTTGCTTTCGCATCCTTTGTTAATCGTAAAGTACTTAAATCATATTGGAAAGGAGGAGGCATTGTGAATTTTAAATTCTATCCGACAAGATCATTTTTTCTTTCACTTAAGCATAAAAAACTTGCGATCCATTTTTAATGCGGAAGTACTTGGTGGTAAGCAGTTTTTTGTCAGTTGAAAAACGGATTTACAATTTACATACATCTAAATTCTAAATACTTTTATTTCTTACCAATGCAGCAATAGCAATACTTGCGGCAGACATAACAAGCGCAATGCCCATAATTGTCGCAAATCCCACCGAAACCGAGTGTAATCCTCGGGGGTCAAATTCATCAGGTTGTGTTTGATTAAAACACATTAATACTTTGACCACCGGAGTGTCCCCAAGCTCATCCTCCTCATGAGATTTCAAGTTTGTGAAATGATCCACGCAATACTGAAGAAAAGGGACGCTAAAATCAGGTGTCACCAAGCTTAAATCTTCATTGCTCACGGAGAAGCTCCCATTTATGGCAATTAGCGAATGCCCAAATTGGCAATCTGGTTTCTCATGAATCACGGCTACAATAACCAAATACATAAATGTTCATTAGCATCCAAAACCTCATTCTAATTTGCAATTAATTAGATTTACGACAGCAATCATTGGCCCAAAAAAAGAATTTGGTTTCTTCTCCAAAACCAACTTACTCCAGTTTTCTCTACGAAAATTGTAGGTATCCGATAAATTGGAGCGGGTGCATCGCGACGAACGTTCATCAACAAAGGACGCATCAGGACAACATTTCCTCACGCAGCTCCTACCCTCTCCGCATAGCTCTTGACGTGAAAAGCAACTCTTCACAACACGCCCTTCACCTTTGCCTGTAAAAGGAAAGAACAAGCCAACATGAAGGGTAATAACAATTATTTTAGAAACAGTAATTCTTCACAAGAGTCTCACACAAACAGATTCAAAAGGGAATCTAACAACAATATCATCATCCTACCATATTTTATCAAAAAATATTTGTAATGTGTACTCTTCATCTTCATTTCGTACACCATTTTTCTCGCTGTACATAATATTCTTGTCTTTGTTGGGCTATTGCCATCCCATCACGTCATTAAAGAACCTTTACATTTAATGGCTATGTCCAATGTCCACTACAAACTACAACTCTTTGGATTAAGTTTCAATCGGACTCAACCTTTGGTTTCTTATAAGGAAAATGATTAGTTGGTAATGGGACCACATTGCATTTTTAACTTGGTTTCTTTTTTCGTTGACATGATCTACATACGAAAACAAAGACCAATCTTTTTCTCTCTTCTGTGTGGAGGTGCATCAGCCCTTTTCATTTTGAGTTAAGCAACAAAAATTGTAATACATAATTGCCCTTGCCCCTGAGATTATCATGCTGCTGTTGATCTCAAAGTTATGTGGCTAGCAGCTTTGTATTTATTCGATTCAACTCAATTTTACCATGAAATTAAGATAAGACTTCTGATACGTCTCCTAATGTTCGTTTGTACTTATTGTATCTAATTGTAAGTAGGCTGGGTGCTGGTTATTGCAGAGGAAAAAATATTTTGGTGTGTGAGTGCATATCATTGACATTGATAGTTGGTGCTACCAAAAAGACAAAAACAAGCCATTAATATCCGATGTAGCGTGGCGTGGCAAAGAGAAAGAAAATGGAGCTTTATGTCTTGCCTTTAGAGATGTGTGCATGTGTCGCAAGTCTTAACAGGGACATAATAAATCTGGCTAGTGGCGGTGGCAAAGGAAGACAGAGAACTGAAGAAAAAACTGATGCTATTGAGTGTGATACCTAAAGAGTTTGTCTTGCTTGGCCATATATCACAGACAGCATAAGTAATATATGAGTATACACGTGTGTAAGAGTAAAATAGTGTTTCATTTCATTATACACGGATTCTCAAACTTGTATAGGGAACAGGAGCACATTTATCATTTTGCCAGGATTAAACTAGGCAGTAAAGCTTTATGGAGTAAGTAACAAAGCGCAGAGAAGAGAGTATCATCATCGTTTTTATAGAGATTGCATCTTTCTTTTTTTGGATGGGATTTGGTTTGAGATCTGATCTCTTCTGGTGTAAAATGTAAATGCAATCTAGAAGAAGCTCAGCGAAAAAAGGATGGCTCCAAGACTTCTCAGAATTTAATTAATTACTCGTGGATGAACTTGTTGCAGATTAAGAACTCATGTTGACCTAACATGTAGAACAAATAGGGGAGTGACAACATGCATGCATGCATGTATATATATGTTTCTTACCAAGCTGCGTATCCACACAGAACTCGAGAGGAGGCACAACCTTCTGGTGCTTAAAAAGGTAAAGACTTCCATCAGAGATGATGGCGAAAAGAGTCACATCTGAAACAATCTCTGCAGACTCATTTGGGGGACACTTGAAACTGTGAGCTGTCTCAATGTGCCACTCTGCCATGTTCGTGGGATGAAAGTTTGTCCCATCAAAGACTTGACTTGGAAACCATTCCCTGGAACAATAAAAATATCAATCCAAATTAGTAAATTCTTTTAGTTGGTGGCATGTTAGCAAAATGGATGAGCAACTGTGTGTTTATCCTTGTCTTGTCATAACTTAATATGCATCCCTCAAATTATAAATTGCTGGCAATTATATTTTTCTTCTATAACATTTCATTTGATCCTCCAGCAGCAGTATTTCATTCCATTCATTTCATTCATCATTTCAACATGCAGTATGCAAGCAAATACCAAGCCAAGCACAATCATTAAGTTAGTAATTCGAATTTTATGGCCAAAGTCCAGTTTTTTCTAGACTTAATCATGTTACATGTTCAATTCTCTTTAAACGTATATTTTACATGCGTTATTCGCTTTAAATGAACATACATAAATCCTTTGACAAGGTCATATTAACTTTTATGTTGATGGAGTAAGACAAATATAAACTTTTGTAGTAGTAGACGAGGAATGAATCACGTTCGTTCAGTGTTTCGTCTGTCTTGAGCTAATTTTAATGGCACAAGCTTTGATAGCTTAATCAGCACAAAGTTTTTAAGACTTGTACCATTATAGACTATTATAAACTTTTGTACGAAATGCACTTTCATTGGAAGTCAAATTGTTATGCTTGTTGGTCATGCACGCAAAAAGTCAAAATACCAAAGTGATTACATCATATTACAACGGTTGCTGAGCTTTTTGGAGCCTTAAAAAGAGATTATGAGGAAATCAACGGGAGCAAGGAGAGATATGGTCAAAAACTAAAAGAACGAAATGAAAGCAAAAGTTCCATCAGTCAAGCACATGTGTGCGTTCATAAAAGTTCTTTTTCTTGTTGAAACGTTGATTGAACGCGTCATAAAAATTTGATAGGTACTTAGTTTGAGTGCTCTGGATAAAGACAAGCATGCAATGTAAATGCTGTGGTATTGCTACACTTTATGTTACAATGATAAAAGCTAAGAAACATAAAAAACTCATGCATTGATTTTATGACAAGCGTATGAAAACAAATGCATTTCAATAAACGTCTTTTATGCTACCACCATTTCGTGATGATTTTAAAAATTAGTGGTAGACCAACCAGATGCAGACGGGTGTTATGTACCTATTATGCAAATGGATTTGGTGCCGGGCAAGTGAGAATGATACTATAGAAAGCATCACTGACAACTAGTCATGAAAAAATGTAAAATTATCATCGTATTTTTGGAGTTTCGACAGCGGCAGCTTAAAAGAAATTAGTACGCAATTAGGTATTTCGCTTATGCTCATTTCCTCAATTTTTAATATTTTCCTCATCACTGTATCCAATGCGCAGAATGGTAATGATTGTAAAAATGCTGAAAATCTCGTTTTTAACTACAAGTTCAGTGAGCTTGACTTGTCATCGTGAATGGTTTTATTCACTCCAGCTTCCTAGAAATATGAGGGTTGTTAATTTCATGTTGCATCACATCGCGGCTCCTCAATAACACTATAGTTTACTTATACATACATTAGGAAGTCAATTCGTTTGACCTGCAATAAAAATTTTACGACTTGTTTACAATTTCGTGTCGACAGGTTGTCTATTCCAGAGCAGGGCTTTTTATTTTTATTATTCTTTAATATTGCTGAGTAATTCTATCCTGAAATTCGAGATGTCAACACGCATTGTTGGAGATAATGAAAATAAGGCAATTGACTACTGGAGAAGTTTGTTGCCCATGTTCGCACTAGTTCTGTTTGCTACAAAATGTAATGAAAATTGAAACGCAGCTTATAATAGCTCCGTTGATGCCATGCCCATCTAAAAACTATCTTTAGTCAGTCATGATTTCCTTTAGAAAATCAACGAAACAAAAGTTTTTTATAGCAAAAAAAGGCAACATGATCTAAGATATAACAATGATTGTTTACTTCAAAACTACGTTTTGCAATGATAACGCAGTTTTTTGCTGGTAAACAAAATAACAAGCGTTTCGCCGGAGGAGTATAAATAGGGATCAATCCGAGTCACAAAATTCAACTTCAAACCCATATTGTAAGCCGTACAGAAACCGTAAAGTCTCCTCAAAGTTTACGAAATCTTTCATATTCAATACTTTTTGTAAAAATATCAGTTCAGTTCAAGATGGGAAGCTCGATATTTTTCTGCTGCATTTGCCTGCTTTTCTCGCAGGTGGTACTCATTCAGGGAATACCTGTCGCCAGTTTTCCCCAAGAAGACAACAAAGTGGACTCGGCAGTTGATCCCTTATTTCTTTTATCGATTTCTGGGGAAAGTGGTACAGTCAACTTTCACATATACCGCACACTAATTCTACATTCTAATTCAGCAATTCTAATGTAAATTTAATACAGGTGAAGGAGCATTCAATTTGAGATTTCCGAGAGCAGCTATTGTGAACCCGAACAATGCTCCACAATTCTTCCGTTTAGATGGGGGTCATCACGATGACCACCACCACGACCATCATCATGGCTGATCCAAATTCTGATCGGTCGGAATGTTTTCAGATTACTTATTAGTTATTAATAACTTTTTGCGTATTGGTTTTCCCAAGGTTTTGTTACGGGGAAAGTGTCAAGCGGGAGTATGTAAGTATAATGTGAGCGCAAAGCATTTATACAAAACTATAAATACAGTTGCAGAAAGGTTATTCTAGAAATCTGAACACACTCAAGTACGATGTGTCGGCTATGAAATAGTTTTAAGTGGATTCACGAATTATGCGTGATTCGAATGAATAATATTTTATCCTTGTTATATATATATATATTATTTCATCAATAAATCAGAATTTGTACACAAACATTCCTTTTGGATGGTGATAACCGTTAAAAACCTGTTGGAAAACGTTGACGAGGTCTCAAGAAAAGTTATTTCTGACCACGCAAATTTTACTGCCCCATATTTTACCCAACATATTTATCACTCACTCATCACCATCATTAGCTTCAACCCACCACAATAACTCACATGTATCTTGGGATGTGATCCTCGTGAAACAAAACCGATGTGATCTGATCATCATCCTACAACTCTTAATTTTCATCTATATATTATTGCTTGCACGCAGTAAAATTTGTGGTGGCTCTTCGACTCACAGAAGATGACGATAATAATATACATAATGCCTCCCTTATATCTTCAAAACTGACTCCTTTCACCGAGCCCCCAATAACTCACGAGTGATTTTGGCATTCAGTGCCCATTTCATTGCCTGCCCTTTAAAATATGAAACTTGGCGACAAATTCATGTGTTTTCAGCCTACGTGACATGTCTGTCATCGCCATATCACGGATGCTGCTGCTTCACTTCTTGAAGGGAAAACAGCGTGACGATCTATTACATATTATCATTAATACCATATGTATTCTGCAAAACATTCAATCCATCCATCCCAAAAAGGCACTTGAGAGACTCTGACACTAGTAGATCCTCCGCTGTGAGGATTTATGTGTCACAAAAATGGCAAACGCTTCGATGGTGATGATTAGCAATGTTTTTCCTGTCTCAACTCTTCAATCTTTTCCATTCCTTCTTCATCCTTCGGACTTTTTCTGGCCCACGTTGTAAAACTAACTTTCTTTTGGGTGCTTTAACAAGCTATGAATTTGATGATTATATATGCCTACTCCATTCGTTTACAAAAAATAACAAGCCAGCATTATATTCAACCTAGTTTTATTATTATGAACTACATGAAAACTTTTCAATTTGCATACCTCAGTTTATGACTTTTAAACATACGGACATGACTTGTGATAGTGATGATGATGATGGTGGTAATATGACGAAGCAAAAAATCGTTCTTGTACATAAAACATAATGATTTCCTCTAAACGGATACATAATCAACGAGGGGAAACAGCAGTTTTCTTTGTTGAGAAATTGGAGTTTTGCAAAAGTTGCCGATTTCATTTGTGTGTATTTCTAACCCATTCCTTTTATGAGGTCTACAAACTTTACACTATTCAAAGAAAATGCTTATGCTTATATATTCTACATCCCATTTTTTGCATGGCTATATTTACACGATGCATGCTTGTTGATCTTGGCTAAATATAGGCCACACTAATCCATCCCTACAATTAACCACTTCGTCAAGAAGAAAACGGCTTCTTCGTCAAAACTTCAACTTCCTAGTTCCCAAAATCACATGGCATTTAATTACACAGTGTCACTCCTTTTGTTAAAGCGAAACGGGAGAGAGAGAGGAGCACCGAAAAAAAGTGTAACATACATACAAATTGCCAATAAAAGTGAATACAAAATGCACTAAAAAGAAGAACAGATTCGAAGTGAATAACGCAAAATCCTTCTTTTCAAGATCAAAGGTGCTTTAATGTTGTCAGAATCAAAAATAAAAAGTGGGGAATTCAGATTACGTTTTTGTTTTTATTAGTTAAAAATGCCAAAAGCCGTATTTCGATCAAGGATGCGCAACTCGCTTACACTACATTTGCTCATGCATCAGAATGGTAGATAAAGAAAGTGACGAAAATCTATTTTATTTTACATCTTTATCATCCTCTCACACACAAAAATGGAGCTCCTACGATTTTTCATTGCTGCAATAAATCTTTGTCTTGTCTCATTCGCGGCATTGTATGTTTTCTACAGAGTGTACACAACACAAATTAGGTTTAAAGGTTAGAAAAGTTAATTTGTGCAAAAGACAAAGAAATCCCGTTCAAAAAGTCGAACGTGCCGAATCGAGAGAACCAAAAAAAGGATGCGATCTAAAGAATGATTTTTTTTCTTCTGTAAATACATTGGTGCCGAAGCCGCATACCTCTTTGATGTTGTACGCTTGTACCCCTGCCCTATCCAATTAGCATTTGGTTAATCTGATTTTTGCCACAAGTGCAAAAAAAAGCAAATAGCAGGTGCTTACGGGTGGTCTTTGGTTTTGGTATGCTGATGCTAAATGAAATGGTATAAAATTAAGCTTACTTTTGATTATGAGATGGGTCTAACGACCGCACGGATTTGCGTTTACATTTCCCATCCGCGCTAATCCCTTCATCTTCCGGACAACACTTTGCAATCTGAGGTTTCCTTTCGGAGAGACGATGCCTGTTCTCATAAGAATCTATATATTCCACATCCGCAACATCAGCATGTTTAATTTCATCTGACTCTGCAAAATGGTCGTAGTATGAGGCATCCTCGTCATCATAGCTGTCCTCATCTTCCTCCTCTTCATCACCCGCACTACTCGTTGGAAACCCAAAATTGTTGGAATGCACTTCATTACTGTCATGATTATGATGATGGTGATTGTCACCTGTGGAGGCAGAACCATGTCTACTTCCAGGTTTCCCAGGGATTTTGTCCACGTGTCTGGTCCCTATATCATTTGAATCTTCACTAGATGCACAATCCACAACTCTCACTGTGCCTAAATCAAATAGGAGGATGAAACTAAGGAGGATCACAGTGGAGGAGTAGAGTAACCACTTGTTACTGTGTGGATGGATTTTACCCATTTTCTCTTTCGTTCTTGATACAAATAGACTAGGATTTTGATGGGAACTTGGCAGATCCTTATTTATCGTCATTGTGGATCAGTTTGGAATAGCCTTGTAGGCAATACTAATATAGTATAAATGACTATTTTATCGCAATTATTCTCAGGTCACCTTTTTATTTAAAAATTTAAGCTGAAACTTAAGTCATTAAGTTTCACTGTCCCACCGTCAGTTTTATAGGTCATGTAGGAAGCCACAGGGTAGCCATTCTCGACGGCTTCTAAAATGACAACTGAACCAATCCACTGAACATGAACCGAGTACCATAATATCCAGAACACACTTCCTCAGCTTTCCCCAATATCTGTCTGTTGTGTATATGCGGATGGAATGAATAATGTGTATTCACAGCGTGTTCCAAGCTTCCTTCCTGCTTGTCTTCCACAAATACCGTTATCCTTTGTGCTTTTAGATGCTATCTTTGCATTCAATTTCCTTAATCCAAAGTTGTGGTAGCTGCCAAACGAAACATTCGGAAGAATAATAACTTCAATTGTTTCACAAAACCTATTCTTCCACTGTTTACACAACCAGTAACAACCAAAGAAAAATTCTAAAAATGTTTCTTCAACAGTAACTTGCTTTCACTTGATTCTATTGAATCGTGAGACCAAAAACAATGAATGGATCGAAAGTTAAAATTCTCACATTTTATCATCGTCTTGTCAAATTTTTGCACAGCTGCACCTGCTTGCTGCACGTTCACACTTTAGCTATTTGAAAATCTGTCTAGTTGTGAAAAAAGTTAATTTGCATTTAATCGCTGAGAACGTCAATAAGTATCATATCAAGTTTTGCAAGGCATTTACCTCTGATTTGCTTCTCGTTTGTGCAAAGCAATATATATCGACTGTTGAAATACACTTTGAAATTATCTGTAGTATACACACAAGTTGCATTAGTAATAATAATACTGATGTTAGCTGCCTCCTTTTTCTGATGCGTGGTGGATGTCGATGCGTTGATAATGAAAATGAGGATGTTTGCAAGCGTGCAAATCAAGGTAGTAGTGTAAAGGGACGGACGAATCGTGTGTAGAGAAAATTCCTTTAGAATTTCACTGATAGAGCACTTTTGTTGATTTACTCTATATATTTTAGGCGATAAAAGGGATAATAATGATATCAATACAAGATATTATATGATGCAGATGTAAGTTGCAGTGATTGATATATGATTGTAAACAAGGCTTCTTGAAGAATACTGCAACAGTTCACAGCAACAACACTGTACAAATGTATACCACCAAATTATTATTATATTTTAATGTGTTGCACATATGCACTGCAACTGACAGACTGCTGCTGATGATGATGAGTAGTCAGTTTATACAAATCGAAACCAGTTCTCCGAAAAGAGTAAAAACACTCATTCGCCCGTCATCATCATCTTGGTAGCTGCATCTCACAACAAAAAAGTCAAGCCGAAAGTAGTATTAACATCATCATCATTCATTTCATGAGAAATGAAAATTTTTTTTCGCTATTTTTCACTTGTGTACGAATATGTAACAACATCACAGCACAAGTCTCAAGATTATGAGCTGCGTAATGTGTGTATGTTATGTTACGTGTGTTACATACATGAAATGAATGAATGCACTACACTTTTCACGATACAAATCCAAATCCTCATAAGATGTATTAGAGGAAAAGAACTTGTGGAGTGCTCCGCTCCACATCGTAACTGTAACTTTTGCGCTCCAAATCCTTGACAGGACTAAAAGATGAAGATGGGCTTGATCAAGTCTTTAAAACACTTTTTCAATGTGTTTTGGAGCTCTGATTGTGAGTGAGAGAGTGTGAGCATGCTATGCTTATCTTATGAACACAACAACTTCAATGTTCCTTGTGAACTTATTGAATAATTCATTATGCTCCTGTTAAGAATTTATTTAGCTCGTGTAATCGATGACGAAAGCTCACGCTCTCTCCGATGTGGCGTGGTGATGAAGGGATAAAAGGACGACGAATTTTGTCGATGACGTATACAAATGAAGGAACAATGGAGTGTTTTTAATGCACTTCCATGAAATCACATCACTCCACTCCACAGTCATGTAATAAAAAACATAATAAACGTGTTGGTGTACAACATGTAGTACATTGCCACAGGCCAAAGCAATTTGAACAGTCTCGTTATTAACACTGCGGACAAAATGCATGTGATGTGATATGATGTGACGATATTATATTACGTGCGGAAGGAAGGGATATACACGAGGGAATAGGCATCCCTAATTTTTTAGAAATACACGCAGGATTTTGTGGATCTCATTATTAATGTAATCAAATGAAATGAAAATGAGTCACACTCTCCAATGCCAATAATCTGCCTTTCCCTCTCCACATGAATAATATACACTCACAACACACCATATATTCAATCCACTCACTCACTCCTCGTTTTTTTATATTTTGACTTGATTATTGACGGGTTGACTGTGCTTACAATGGAAATGAGTGGGTAATGATGCTTTATGCATTAACAACATTAACACACAGAAGCATTAGTTACTCGCACCAATGCCACTACTCATCTTGTGAGTGAAAGGCATTAATGCACTAAGGAACAAGTATGTTTGTCTAGTCTGGGTTTAAGCAAAACGTATTAAGCTCTTCTTGCTCAAAGTTGAAGGTAAGAACGTAAGATTAGTTGAGTTAAAGGTATATATATGCATACAATGATGTTTATGCATCCGTGTGTGTGTCTCTCTCTCTCTACGTAACAACTAGCATGAACTAACTCACTCGCATTCACAAGTTGTTTCCTATCTTTACCTTCATTGCATGAAATGATTACTACATGATGCTTGTCCTTTTCATCTGTGTATCTACCACATTTTATTTCAAACTTTTAGTTTTTTTGTTGTTCCTATCTCCAGATGCATATGCTTATACATGTGAGAAACTTCATTAGAGATTGAGGTGCTCACAAAATTCTGTGGAGTTATAGGGCATATTAGCTAGCATTGTATGCTGTGTCTGCTTGTATATGTATGTACCAAAAGTAAAAACAACTTTTAATCTGAATGAAAGATGTTGATATGTTAAGAGTGCGGACGACCCAAACATGAATAGTTGGTAGCTGACTAGAGCCAGGCTCTTTTCATTACTTTACAATGGTCCGTCTTTGGTCACTTGGTTTTACTTGAAGAAGACAAATATTTCTGTCCACTACATGTATACAATATGCATCAGTACAAAAGCTTTGTTGCCTCCTTTTGTTTAGGTGCCTTTGCATATTATCTGTAACGTGCCCATGTAATGTGGACATGGTGCATGTTTCTTATCCATTTTTTCTTTCTGGTATCTCATAATATCTCGCTCCGTTTTTACAACGCTCCAGGGCAAACAAGCAAAACTTGCGTTCAGGAAGACTTGCAGGAGGATGTTGGTTTGTGTAGCTTATCTTAGCATAAATGAGTAAAACATTTATTTATACGGCATTTGCATTGCTTTCTCGTGTAAATTCTGGCACTAACACATGAACATGCTGTTTGGTGATAAGGAAGGAGTCTATCTTTGAAGTTGCTCATGTTACTGAAATTCTGTTGGGCACACCGCGTGCAGGAATGTGAAACGGCAATAAAGTTAAAGCAAATACAGTACAATAGAGCATGAAAATCATGGAATAGCACAAAGCAACTCATCAACTGCATAAAAAGTATATTATATATATAGGAAGATTTTGAGATGAGATTTTTCCAAGCATAAAAATGTATGGAGCAACAGTTGACAAGAAAGCAGGAGTTTATAATACAGAGAAGAAAAGTCATGGATGCATGGCAAGAAATGGGATATGTCTGCAATCCGCTTGCACCACTTATGGCGAAAGAAAAATGAAGTAGCAAGGGTGGCGTTGCCAACAACCTGTGTTTCAGTTTAAAACACCGTGAAGGTTACTTGTTCCTTCCTCTCTTTTTCATTTCATGATCATGCTAATCAAATGGGAAATGTTTACTCTAGCACAACTTCCAATCCAAAGCATCGTATGGTAAGCATCAAAATCAGCATCCGGATTAATATTCATGTACCGCACCGCATTGAACACAAAAGCTTCTTTCTTTATCAAGCAAATGAAAGAAACTTTTTGACTTTTAGCTTTAATCCCTCAAGATGAAGCAGAGATCCGGCCGGCATTCTCTCAGATTTGTTTCAACCTGTGACACTTTCTTGGGACCAAGTCAGTTGCTGATGGATAAAACTTGTTTCTAAGAATTCCATTTGCACTTCATCTGAAAAGAATAGGAGTTCCTCGCATTCTCTGGATACTTGCTAAGTACTTTGGGATCAACATATTGGGCGGCACAAACCCCAATACCATTGGGAATTCATTTGGGAGAGCTGAAATTTTAATGTGAATTTGACTTTTTCTTGTTGATGGCCGTGTTTACTTTGGTAAAAGCCGTTTCCTTCATTTCATTGTATTGAGTGGCATAAACTCTCAGAAGCATTCATTTCTTGTTGGTCACAGAGAACGAGGACGACAAAACAAAGACAATCCATTGAATTCTCCATGGTTGGATATTAATGAAGCGTTCAAAGTCATAAACATCCACAGATTTTTGTATTTAGTGAGCATTTCAAGCTATAAATATGACTTGTCCTGTAACATGTTCGAGCTTCAACACATAAAACAACATTCATTTTTTCATACTACGATATTTTATTGTTTGTTCAATACACTCATTTACTACCCCATGCTCTCTCTCTCTTTCTGTATATCTTTCCGTTTGACTCGCTACAACGAAAGAGGAACAAAGAACCCTGTTATTTCAGCATTGGCCAGGAGGACAGCCTTTGAAGTTGATAGTTTCTGCTCTTTCTCTCTCACTCTCCATTCAATTTTCAATCCTATTGACAGCATAATATGCGATCTGATATGATGATGTGTACTTGTGTAGTTGACGACACTGAGAAAAAAAGGTGAATAAATTGCCAGTGTCTGGTATGCCGTATAGAAGCACACACGAACAGTTTAAAGTGGTACACAACGCGATTGCTAGTTAGACGGGTGAGTTGTGATTCATGAACCATGGCATGTAGCAATTTTGAATGCGAAAATTGAATCCTGTTACATTCAAGCGTATCTATTATGTCACTGTTGAAAATGGCAATTGGTTCCGACGAGACTGATAGCAAGACTTTTGTAAAAATCACATTTGTCTATTCAATCCAATTCAACTTGGTAGCTGACAGAAAATGAGTGGCTGCTCATTTGTTGTCAGCAGTTTTGTTTGAATACCTACATGCATCTGCACTTACTTTCTATACATAACAGTTTTCTGAATAGGAAATAGCAGGAGACACAAAAAAATGCTGCTGGGAGAGTGAGAATTATGATCATGATCATCCGTGAACATTTCCCTAGGGAAGAATTAAGGCGCCCGTCCTATCACTACTGCTTGGTTTTGGTGTGCATTTTTCAAAGAAAATTTCCATCCGACCAGATTCATTTTGATTTCATACAATGCACAAAAATTCCTTTGAAATTGCACGTTTGCAATAAAAAAAGGAGTTTCAACAGATGTACTGTTTCTGATGCTGCGATGTGAATGAGACTTTTCACTCACAATCTCTATGCATCTTTGAGCCGACAGACCGGCGGAGTGAATGCGATTTTGTCTTGGTGGAGCGTAAAATGTATAATAAAATATGACAGCGTTATGCAACCAGATACACATTACAAATTACATTGGTAATAATAACTAGCGAAAAAGATCATTCACTCACATCATCATCATCAAAAAACAGAGTCGTAAAACTATCCTCAGGCTTGTGAAATTAAAATGGACATGGATAATGTGGTATCATGGACTTTTAGCGATCGTAGTTCGGAACTGTGTTACTACAAACAAAAAAGAACAGAGACATGAAAGATATGTGTGGTTGTTGGCTTTGGGATGTGGTGGCTACTGACGACTGCGTATCTGTCTTGCTGAGAATCGACAAGGATCTCTGTACATTATATATTACATGATTATTTGACCAGCCTTTTGAAAGATATGAAACAGAGCCAAAGCAAAGAAGCAACAACGCACACCTTCTTTCTAAGAGGAAAAGCAAACGACGCCAGTATGCAAACAAAATAGTTCACAAAGAGGGAGAAACACGACATATCATGATATACATAGATATGCTTCCAAGGAATAATCACATATTCTTATTTTTTTCTTTTTAAAAGAGTTTGATCATCATCATACTCCGTCTGCTAAATTGCAAAGGAGTAGAAGCAGCTCGAGAGATAAACTCATACAATTCGTGCGTGGTTTGTAGCAATGCCATAATATTGATTATGAATGGTTGTCAACTTTCCATTTAAACTTATTTATCCACAAAAAGAGTACACATCATATCTCCAACATCGTTCGTAGGAAAAGTACATGCGTACGCATTACGGTCGAAGGATTTTGTAGACAAAGTCACCACAACCAACGCCACATTTGATTATTACTCCTTCGTGGAGAGATAATGTTTTACCACCCACCTTTTCTTCCAACTCGGAAAGAAAACATGGCTTTGCTATAAAGCAAACAAGTAGATACACAAAAAAAGGGTGAAGAGAGAGATAAATATTTGACGGTTAAACATAAACAGACGTGTTCATGCTCATATGCTTATGGATTTATCTGGTCGTCTGAATGTTTTTGTAATAAGATGTAGCAAGTAATAAAATATGGAAAAGGGGGATAAAATTTCCTCCTCATCTGCTTTCTAAATTATCTTCATTGGATCAACACTAGCAGACCTTTTAAGCCATTTAGTTGACCTCATTACAGGCTCATTCTGTCTCAATATTTCATTTCACGTCTGATCGATTTTTGGAAGGAAGGCACTCTCCGAAGAAAATGAAAAGTGAATACCCTCCCCTTGTTCTTCTTTCTCGTCACTTTGTCTTGTTACTTACTTACTTACCAAAGTCAATTTGTTGGCATTTTGGGGTTACATACTGCATGATTTTCTCAAAAGAAAAAGTAAGTAAAGTTGTCACACGAGAATGAAAAGGAAAAACTCATTCAATATACTTAATATTGGATATCTAAAAGAACTAGTATGCGTATGTTTCTATATTCACCGGAGAAATAAGGGCAAATGCGTGCAGAGCAAAGCAAAGTAGATAATGATCTACATAGTAAATGACATGTAGCATGCGAGAGACCGCTCTCATTTCCGGCTCGGTGGAATTTTTTTACAAGGAGAGTGGATGGAATGGAATGTTAATTCCGAAAACCACCCTGATTTATGGACATTAAATTATTTTGCTGTTTTTTGTTTTTCTCTTGCGTTTCTAATCCATCCATACATTATGAGCTACTCCGGATATCGTTTGGCTGGCAAAAGTATAGTTGGTGCGTGCACATGTATGTAATTTGAATTTTCTCCATTTCATCCTCCTTTTCTGACATTTTGTGATCTGTGAAAGCAATAAAACTGTCATGAGAAGACGATTTGGCGAGAAAGATACATGCCAAAACACTCAAGTTCATTGAAAAGAAAAATGAAGAAACTGCACGGAAGAAATAAAATTAATAAGTTGTACATTACACAGCACATCTTATATAATATGAGCTTGCATATTATCTACCTATTGGTATGCAAATGCATTAAACGAACATTTTCTCGAATTGGATGGGAATGTGTGGTAAACATTTTTGCCTGACTTGCCTTCTTTTGTCATTCAATTATTCACCATTTCCTGAATTTGATGCATTCCATTACTGCATAGAGTTTGTATTGATGATGATGATAGTAAAATGCTGTAATTTCCATTAATCCATCGTCAACCGCTATGTCCATATATTTTTTTAGCAGCACATTCATTTGGTGATTCCTCCACGGCTCATTTACCACCGCACATGCACTCGACCAAGACCAAACCAAATGTCTTCCTGACTTCTTACTTTTACCGGCAATAGACAGAAAAACATTTTACATGACAAGCACAAGAGATTGCAAAGCTTTTCATGAAAATAAAATGGAAAGAGGACATGATGAAAAAACTCTTTAGGATTTGAAGCGCAAGTCATACAAAAATGGCAGAGGAAAGGAATAAGTCATAAAAATAAGATGAGATTTCATGTTTATAGGATGAAAGCACTTCTTTAAGAAAATTCGTATTACATAACGCCATACCACACAGATATTTAACCTATATGCGGTGAGTGTAACAAGATTACTGAGACTTTGTGAATAAAATGAATGGATTTTTGCCTAAATATGCCAAAATGCGATTGAAACGGAATTGCTGTTCAAAAAGACAGCTCATAATTTGTCATGAAAGCAAACCACGAGCACAACATGAATATTAAAGTTACAGGAGAAGAAGATGCGAATATGATGAGGAACATGTTATTATTTACGTTCATAAATTACATGAAACTGTCTTTCCATTTTCATGCGTGTTCCTTTTCTCGCTTTTGGCAATTTAGCGGAGAGAATGCCAAGAAAGGAATCTTTTGATACTCCATTTCATCAGCAGCAAGTTCCTTCGTGGATAGCTTTTAGATTTCAAACTAATGCCAATGAACTAATGGTGTTGACGATGATGATGATGATTGCGATGCGATGCGATGTGATGTTCACCGTAAGTGAACATCCAAGTTCATGTTCAATAGGATAGTGGCATGCAATAGTATGCATCCATAATGTGTGAGATATGAAATGATGATGACACGAGGCAAAAAAGGAGTAAACGAAGATGCGTCACTCATCAACACTCATACAATTTCATATCGCAGACTTACATAGATTCTAGTGTACAATGCGAAGTTGGATTTTGGTGAGGAGAAGAGAACATGGTGTTATCATTCATGCCACTAAATTAGTTGTGTACTTGTAAATCACATTTTTCATGTGCTTTCCTTGCCCTTTTAAAGACTTGGATCGTTGTAACCTCGTTTCTTTCAAGGAAATGTGTGGTGGAAACTTCATAAAAGTGTGGTAATGATGAGGATGTTAGACTCAAAGAACATTGCATTGCGTATGTATATCAAGTAGAGTCTTATTTATGTACTCTGCTTCAAAATGCCAATCATTTTCTGGGCATATCGTGTGTCAAAATCTTCATGTTATCTCTGAGATCTTTTTTTCTTGGGTTACAGTTCTTCTAATTTGCAGCATTCCCTAAATTCCAACCTTAGCTTCAAAAAAGTAATTAGGTACGGTATGAGTTGTGAAGAACCGGAATGGCTTTAGCACAGATTCATTTTAAGAACCTCATGCTTTATTCCAATAAAATGCTTAAACTTTAATACCTGCATCGCAATCAACATAGCATAAAGCACCAGTGAAAAAAATACTCTCGTATATGGTGAAAGTAAACACAATTCCGATTGCAATGATATGCGAACAGAAAGAAAGAAGGGGATTTGCATACGTACACCTTTGCTGAAATGTTGTACATATATTGTAGTATTTAATCATAATGCTACAGGATGTATGGGATATGAATACTTACTTATGAAGCATGTTTTTAATTTTAATTATTCCGACGCTACAAGTTGTCCTATATTTACAGAGTCTGATGTGTATTATTTGGCGACTCTAAATGGCGAACACACTGATGTTGTCTGTGATTTAGCGTGATAACCCTGAACAGTTGACGGTGAACTAATTCAGATGTGAACCAGCTAAAGAGCTAGACTGTAAATGTAAGTCTACATATTAGTACATCCACATTGCTTGCAAAGGAATGCAAAGTCAAGCGATTTATGTACTTAGCATTGATCCACACAGCAAGATGATAGTTTAAATTTTTTCCAATTGCAAATTGGAAAATTAAATGATTTGTCATCGTCACATCCCATGACATATATGTAACTCATTTTTAGTGATATATTTATGCTATACATCAGTAATCAGTCAAACCGTGTTTACTTGCCTTTACGTCTGGCTTTTTTGTACGTAGTTTGAAAGGCAAGGTCATCAAAATGTGCAACTTTGCATAACCTAATTTCACTTTCTGAAATTAATGCATCATTCTATTTGAATGCTACATAAACTGGTTGTTTATGATGTATGCATCCTCAATGAATGTCAATGTATGTAGGAGTTTAGTCTACCTACGATCATTGTGAGTTAGTTGAGCATTTGAATAGTAGCTAACAGGAAGATTTATGTCCAGCATTCATCATGATTATGTTTATGATAGTTGAACGTAATGCTCCTAACTGAATTGGACTGATTAATTAATTGCAATAAAGTAGATGATTCAGACAAATATCTCCAAAATGGCATTTATTGCCGTTTTATTTCTTTTGAAATGAATTTATGTACATCCAAAATTGATCACGTACTCCTTCACAGATCCTCCTAGCTATACGTTTTGCTTTTCATAATCATGACGGAACATTATGAAAATTTTCTACATGATAATAATCATCTCAAACAGCACATCAATAAAAACTACATATATTCTCTACGAAACAGTTAAAAGGGTCATAAAAGGTTTTTTATCATGTAGATTACATACAATTACTTCTATAAAGCTTACACGCAAACTGAACAAAAAGAAATACATATAACAGACTGGTGACTTTCTGCTATCTGTTCTAGCTTATGATTTTATATAGTTGTAGAGTGACAAAGAAAATATTGTGAGGGCCCTACTAAAGAGATTAATTATAGCCAGGATTAGCTTAGTTTCTATATACTTGTCGTGAAATTGTAAACTTTCAAAACATAGCTAATATTTATCAAAACTTGCAGTCCAAAATATAATTTAATACCAAGAATACATTCAGTTTGCTAATTTATTGTTCCACTGCTTGTTTTCGTTGCTGATCGTCATCCCGATCCGATTACCTCGATTTCGGTCATAACGGTCGCCTCGATCACCACGATCGCCTCGGTCTCCACGATCATTATTGCGATCACCTCGGTCATTATTACGATCCCGATCACCACGATTATGTTGGCCTCCGGTTTTGATTTTGGTTACGACGATTCTTCCAATCCATTCTGTTGAACTGACGACCTTTACCCAGGACCCATTGTTCCTGGTCCACCTTGAATCTTGGTCTCAAAGTTTCTATCGCTGGTTTCTCTTAGAATGTTAATCTGTAAAAATTAATAAGTATTATTCCATTTGGCAGACAATGTGACAAAAACATTATTACTATTACTAGTAGTTTTCGAGTAGAGAAATATTTCATTAAATATTCAATTCCTACCTTATCTGAAACCTGCAAAAGTACAGACTGTAGCCGAGTCGGTTCAGTACGATGCAAGACAATAGTCTTGCTAGGTTCATCCATGGATGCCCGAAAAAAAATCTCTATTTTAGTATTATTCTTCAACCTAAACTTATAAAATATTTAAATCCTGTTGGAATTTACCATTAGCTCTTGATTAATGATCATTTTGGCTACAACAGAGTGTACTTGAGCATACTCCATGTCGTACATGCCAGCCAAACGAGGAAGGGAGATTGAATCATAAACATGGGAATAAGTAAACAGGTAGTTCTAAGACTTTCTTCGCGAATCTTCTCTAAGCATTTCCTTCCCCGATTCTACAACGATAGAAATTATAAAGAGAATCAATGTACATTCATTTGTGGACTAATCATATTTGGTTAGATGTACTTGATAGAAATGCAAAACTTACTTTTCTTCGTTCTTTGTGTACTCATAAATGGCGAAACAATGCCAAACCTTCTTGTCATTTTTTCATTAACTAAAACAATTGTAACATTTCTGCCAATCTCCTTTCTTCATGGCTCTTGCAGCTGCAACTACATGCTCCTCATAGATTCTGGGGGTCCAGTTAAACTTTGTTTTTCTAGTGTTCTCAGCTGATGATAGAATGTCTTTGAGATGGGTTCCTTTTCGCGTCAAACTCGTGTTCAGCGAGGTAAGGAACTTCAATTAGCATTGCAGAAGCAAGGTACACACATTCAATAACGTCCAGATTAAGTTGCATGTGGAAAGGGACCTATGAAAAATCAATACAAAAGTTCGTTCGTCAGTTCAGAAGAAAAACATGGAAAATAGAAAAAACACTTACCTGTCTACTCCTTTCAATCTTTTCTTGCTCGGGCGAACGATCATGACGATGTTGAGGCATTAAACCTTGAGCCAAAAGTTCCTTCACTCGTCACTCATCATTAAATCAGTAAGTGCATTATGCGCATCTTGTATATTTTCATGCCGGAATGCACATACCCAGTTGCACCATGGCTCGATTATACATAATCTACATTCAGACACAACCATAGATTTAGTATTTCTAAGCTTACTATGTCAATTAATTACGAAAAATGGTCAAATT
>LJIJ01000892.1:0-64620 GCA_001718145.1 Orchesella cincta
TGAAAATTTGTAAAGCTGTAAAGTAAAACACGACAGAATAAAAAAATTGATACATTATAAATGAAATAAACCCGACAATTCAAAAAGTAGCGATATATTTACCTTTAGCGTGTGTAATTATTGACTTAAATGTGTCAAAAGTAAAATCCTTAATTGAGTAGTTTTAAATGATATATCACTACCCAAGTGTCCTTTAAAAAATGCAGAATGACTTGTTCAAAAGTTCCGATTTCAGTTTGAAATGCATATTGCATGCAATGCATGCAAATCAAGCACTGAAGTAGCTTTCGAAGCGGCATATTATAAGGGTGGTTTTGAATACTTATGGTGACCTTTGACCCCGTTTGAAACCTCTGATTTGGTTATCTAATGCATATTCACCATCAGCCATTCTTTCATTTGTCTTACAAGCTATATGTGACGCTTATCAATTTGTTAACCTTCTACCTTCTAGCCCATCTACTAACTCAGTCTCCACCTTGAACATTACCGATCGATTGGTCCAATCAGAATTTAAAAATGTCAAATAATTCGAAAAGTTATTGTTTTGACAGTTATACGACAGAAGACTTAATACCAAGTCTTCATAATATGTACCTAAATAAAAATAAGAATTATATAGTTGTCTTGCGTAACAGAGTTAAATGATTAAATTTAATTGCTCATACTATTTATCGCTTATATAACTTTGTAAAGTACTCAAAAAAGTTATATAATTTTATTGGTTAGTTTAGTTGTTTCGCAATCACTAATGTTGAAATCAACCTTTACGTAACATTTGGTTTTTAATGACGCGTATAGTGTGAGTATAGTCGTACATTTCGACCAAGAGATAATATTTCTTTGTGGAATATTTTCCTTTATTCAAAATGCCACGTAACTGTGATTGGTTTTTTGAAAACTATTTATATTTTAACGCGTTTTTGTTTTTTGTAAATATCTGTACCACGCAATGTCCTTCTGGATGGCGAACTAAGACGGGATCCACCTTCAAGATTAATGCTGACGGCAGAACAGGAAGATATAAGACATTTTGGATGGTGTTCCGGAAATTCCATAGAAATTTTCACACAATCGATAGAAAGGTGAGTGCAACAAAAAAACATTCACCACAATACAACTGTTTGTTTTCTGTTGCTATACGTCAAAAAAATTGTCCTCATTTGTTTGTAGAGCTGTGTAGCAGGATGTCTTTACCATGAGCTTAAAATTTTTCGAGGACTTGTCAATCAAAAAGCGTAGCAGGCCGTCAGTAAATTTAACTGCATACGTGAATCTACAGAACACGCACTAATGCCTTCACCTAGCCAAAGTAACGCAAGCAGTTGAGATTTATAATTTCACCAAAAGACACTCGCGGTGAGTGTAACGATAAACATTCGATTAATACTTCAATTTGGTTTTATATCATGAACAGTTTTACTTTTATTAGAAAAACTCCTACGCATTCAGATTTTCATTATGTCGTGAGCAGATTTTGCTAACTTTAGGCTATTTATTATTGTAGATAACGTATTTGATGTTGGTTTGAGTTCTGATGATGTGTTTTATTCCCACGCTTGCACGTATTCCACTTGTTTCAAGATCGCGCTCGGTCTGTTTGGAAAGATGAAAATCTGAATAGGACATGGAGTGGAGCTACAGTCATCAATGTAGTTGCCTAATTGGGATTATACAATATTTTATTTGTGTAGCACAATTTTCACGCGAAGTTACTAATTTCTTTTGAATAAATTTCTTCATAAACGTTATTTGCATAACAGAGTTTGGGTAGTTTCTGGAGTCTTACAACCTAATAGAGTTTTTCATCAATGCGTCAGCGAATTAAAACAAAGATAATTTTTGTATACATCCACCAACTACCGGATATTTAGAACGTTTTTTGCTCGCAAATTGTTTTCTGAGAAATGAAAGGTCACTTTTTTAAAGTTCGATAGTTCACCTTGGCGCAGGACAGACCAGTAATGATTGCAAAATTTTTGCAGTGTTGCAAAGGTTGGAAACCGCGTCCGCAAAACTTTCTTGCAATATTGAATAACATTGGTGTTGTCTTCTTTAAACATTTGCCGTTTTCACTTTAGACAAAGTTTTAATCTTACAAGTAAATTCGTACGACGCCATTGATGACTGTTTTTTGTTGTTGTTGCAGAACGCGTCTTATGTTAAGTTATATTCAATTGACCTGTACGTGCGTCTGCGCTTGGTAAGCGTTATGCAGATTAGTATTAGTCCAAGTTAAAAGGAAAAATCATGTTCTGTTTCTTTTGATTCAACTTTTAAACAAATTTTTCTCATACGGGACTGAAAAACAAACGTGTTCTTAATCCATCTTTTATTAGCTTGTAAGGTTTACTTAATTTGAACTTTGACAATGTTAATTTATATTGGCGTTGGCACCGCGCCTACTTTTGCACCACTGGCTGCAAAATTTGTATTTATCAAAATACAGTCTTTCGGTGGTCTTGCACTTCAAACCACTAATTTATAAGCACGTAATTTGCAAAAAAAGCTATAAAATTCACGCCTTATATTATAAATTAGGTAGCACTATTATTTTATTTAAAATCAAACAGAATGTTTGTATTTTATATGAGAATGGGCATATTTTTGTCATGCGGGTGGATGTCTGTCTGTCTGTCTGTGCGATAACTCAAACAAAACTAATCCAATCAACTTCAACTTTGGCATACTGATTGTCTATTTCAACCCCTATTGATTTTCAGCTAAATCCGGCGCACTTTATCATAATTAACTAATCATAAGTAAGTTTCATCATAGGAAATAATATACATGTGAACAAAATGCTCACAATACCCCCATTGAGAGCCGCAATTGTCGACTTTTTATTGTCCTTATTGTCGTTTATCCTCCTTAATTGTCACTTATCCTCCTTAATTGTCACTAATCTTCCTTAATTATCAGCTTACCCTCCTTAATTGTCACTTATCTTCTTAATTATCAGTTATCCTCCTTAATATCACATATGCTCCTTAGTTGTCACTTATCCTCCGAAATTGTCACTTATGTCCTTAATTGCTCACTTATTCTCCTAATTGTCACTTATCTTCCTTCACTATGCCCAAATTCTACACGACAATTGCATTTGTAATTAGCGTGGTCTCAATGGGGTATTGTGAGGCATTTTGTCAATGTATATTATTCCTATGATGAAACTTACTTATGATTAGTTAATTATGATAAAGTGGGCGCGGATTTAGCTGAAAATCAATAGGGTTGAAATAGACAATCAGTATGCCATAGTTGAAGTTGATTGGATTAGTTTTGTTTGAGTTATCGCACAGACAGACAGAGCAGACATCCACCGCGCATGACAAAAATATGCCGCATTCTCATATAAAATAAAAACATTCTGTTTGATTTTAAAATAAATAATAGTGCTACCTAATTTATAATATAAGGCGTGAATTTTATAGCTTTTTTTTGGGCAAATTACGTACTTATAAAATTAGTGTTTGAAGTGCAAGACCACCGAAAGACTGTATTTTTGATAAATACAAATTTTGGCAGCCAGTGGTGCAAAAGTAGGGGGTGCAACGCAATATAAATTAACATATGTCAAAGTTCACGTCAAATTAAGTAAACCTTACAAGCTAATAAAAGATGGATTAAGAAGCACCGTTTGTTTTTCAGTCCCGTAGATGAGAAAAATTTGTTTAAAAGTTGAATCAAAAGAAACAGAACATGATTTTTTCCTTTTCAACTTGGACTAATACTAATCTGCATAACGCTTACCAAGCGCAGACGCACGTACAGGTCAATTGAATATAACTTAACATAAGACGGGTTCTGCAAGCAACAACAAAAACAGTCATCATGGCGTCGTACGAAATTTACTTGAAAGATTAAAACTTTGTCCAAACCCCAAAACGGCAAATGTTTAAAGAAGACAACAACGCAATGTTATTCGATATTGAAAAAAAGTTTTGTGGACGCGGTTTCCAACATTTGCACCACTGTGAAATTTTGCAATCATTACTGTCTGTCGCTGCCAAGGTGAATATCGAACTTTAAAAAAGTGACCTTCATTTCTCAGAAAAACAATTTGCCGAGGCAAAAACGTTCTAAATATCCGGTAGTTGTGGATGTATACAAAATTAGTCTTTGTTTTAATTCGCTGACGGCATTGATGAAAAACTCTATTAGGTTTGTAAGACTCCAGAAACTACCCAACTCTGTTATGAAATTAACGTTTATGAAGAAATTTATTCAAAAGAAAAAGAAATTAGTAACTTCGCGTGAAAATTGTGTACACAAATAAAATATTTGTATAACCAATTAGGCAACTACATTGACTGCAGCTCAACTCCGTGTCCTTTTCAGCTTTTCATTTTTCCAAACAAACCGAGCGCGATCTTGAAACAAGTGGGAATACGTGCAAGGTTGGGAATAAAACGCATCATCAGAACTCAAACCAACATCAAATACGTTATCTACAATAATAATAGGTAGCCAAAAATCATCAAAATCTGCTCACGACACAATGAAAAACTCAAAACGTAGGAAATTTTTTATTTAAGTAAAAATGTTCATTATATAAAACCAAATTGAAGTATTACACGAATTTTTTATTGTTACACTCACCTGAGTTAGTTTTGGTGAAATTATAAATCTCAACTGCTTTAGTTACTTGGCTAGGCGAAGCATTAGTCCGTGTCCTGTAGAATTCACGAATGGCAGTTAAATTTACTGAGGGCCTGCTACGCTTGTGATTGACAAGTCCTCGAAAAATTTTAAGCTCCTGGTAAATACATCCTGCTACGCAGCTCTGCAAACAAGTGAGGACAATTTTTTGACGTGAAGCAAGAGAAAACAAATAGTTTTATCGTGGTAAATGTTTTTTGTTGCGCTCACCTTTCTATCGATTGTGTAAAAATTTCTATGGAATTTCCGGGAACACCTTACAAAATATCTTATATCTTCCTGTTCTGCGTCAGCATTAATCTTGAAGGTGGATCCGTCTAGTTCGCCATCCAGAAGGACATGCGTGGTACAGATATTTACAAAAAACAAAAACGTTAAAATATATATAGTTTTCGAAAACCAATTACAGTTACGTGGCATTTTGAATAAAGGAAAATATTTCGCAAGGAAATATTATCTCTTGGCCAAAATGGACGACTATACTCACACTATACCCCTCATCAAAAATCAGATGTTATATAATGGTTGATTTCAACATTACTTAATTGCAAAACCACTAAACTAACCAATAAATTATATAACCTTTTTGTATAACTTTTACAAAGTTATATAAGCGAGAAATAGTATGAGCAATTAAGTTTAATCATTTAACTCTGTTACGCAAGACCATTATGTATTTTTATTATTATTTAGGTACATATTCAGAAGACTTGGTATCACGTCTTCTGTCGTCCCTCTGTCTGTCAAAACAATAGCTTTTGTCCCGTTTGACTTTTCGAAAGTCGGATTCAACAAATTGAGGTGGAGGCTGAGTTAGTAGATGGGCTAGTTGGGGTTACGGGAACGAAGGCAAATGATAAGGTTAACAAACTGATAAGCGTCACATATAGCTTGTGAGGCATAAAATGAAAGAATGGCTGATGGTGAATATGCATTAGATAACCAAATCAGAGGTTTCAAACGGGGTCAAAGGTCACGATAAGTATTCAAAACATCCAACACAGCTTATGATATTCCTTTCGAAAGATACTTCAGTGCTGATTTTAAATATGCATTTCAAACTGAAATTGGAACTTTCGAAAAGGTCATGCACTTTTAAACGACGCACTTAGGGAGTGATATATCATTCAAAAACAACTCTATTAAGCATTTTACTTGTGACACATTTAAGTCACGAATTGCACCCGCTAAAGGTAAATACATCGCTAGTTTTTGAATCGTCGGGTTTATTTCATTTATATTGTATCAATTTTATAATTCTGCCGTGTTAGGCTTTACAAATTTTAAACATTTGTAGGAATCAGTTTCGCATATCATGGTGTACACTACTCAAGGTTTCATGTTCTGTTTTGGAGTATCGATAATATTTGAATTTGCATTTTTCACAAAAACATCCTTTATTTGCAATATCAAGTTTTGCAATAAGGATAAAGTATTAAGTAGCAGGACAGAACATGTTTGGTGATAAAAAACCATAGGTAAGAATCGTTGGGAAAACTTAACGGCTACAAGGTAGAGCAACTCAAGGGATCTATTGACGTATTCATTATTTTGCTTTTGCATGTATTGTCTTGTCACGAGTGTTAAAAGAATTGCTCTCAAAAACGATAATTTCCTTTTTTTGAAAATGAGGCTTGAAAATCAATGTTTGAAACGTGATACATGCAACGGAATACAAAATTCCTTTGTCGCCCAGTCACTGTAATGAAGCCCCAAATCAAAAGAAAACGGAAACTGTCTTTGAAAATAATCCATCGACATCCAACGCTGCTGTCGTAAGTTAAAGTAAGCAAGGATTAACTGCAGCAATTCAAAAAGGAGCGCATGGAGCTGAAAGCATATACACAAAAATCTGTAACAAAGTATGTTAAGGATCAGGCCCGCCGTGCAAGCACCTGACGCATAAGACTTTACTTAAAATTCCTTTGTAAACTCCGCATACCTACCTACTTGCCTCTGGGTCCGACTGATGTTCAGGGAAGGAGTTTTTATCATTCGCCGGTTAAAGCCTTCCACCAAGTTAAAGTAAAGCCCACTTTACGTGGCTAATTTTGGCGATAAATTTTTTTGATGTGTTGAGTCCAATGGTGTGCTTGGTTTTTTCTAAATGCTACATACGAGTTTTTGACTGACTTCAATGTAAAACAGAAAATAATTTTTATAAATATAATTCATGCATTTAAAAGCCACATGATAATGTGGGATTATGTGTCTTGTCAAACGTGACATTTGTAAAAAATGTTATATTGAAAGAAATGTATAGGGTTGGAACACACAAGTAATATCATGATGTAGTTTAAAGAAAATTTATTCTAAAGAAAGTATAGATTTGAAAAATCATAGGAATCATCTCCAGAATCATAAGAAAAGCGTAGTAACGTCGATTCACGTAAATAACTCACTGTATTACCTGCTAGCGAGCATAGTAAACCGCTCACTTATTCCACCAGCAGGGACTCCATCCAAGATAATATAAAGAGTGAAATCACCATGTCTCATGCATCGCCATAAATACACTAGTCGCTTCCATAAGCGCGTTTCATCACATTTTTACAAACAAACCCATTTTAACATTAATTATTATATTTTAGCAAAAGGAAACACATATTCTTAATTAAAGTTTTTCAATATAAATATACCTTAAACGTCGGTATAACCGTTTTCTCAAAAATTTACGAAATCTAAAAAATCGAATATTTGACTGGCTGTATTTTCTAAGAAAAGGTTATAGAGCCAGTAAATATTAAAGCGTAAGGAATACTCCCCGAAACGTGTAAATGTCAGTAATGTAAGTGATTTTGAAGTTTTTTGTTTATGTTCACTTTGAGAGAAAAGTAGGAAGAATTACAAAGTCACTTAGGAAGGTTACTGCGATTTACCCCCGGACAGGTTTCCTCCCAATGCACCTTCTTCCCAGCGTAGCATGCTCCTGGTGCAAAATGCTCTCTAGGAGACTTGCTTCCCAAGCAATTTTGCTCCCAAACTTTAAGTTCATGTTTATACAAATGCTTTTTCCAAAACATGTAATGCAAGAATTGTGACTTAAATATTGAATTAAATTCACACTGATTAAAACATTCTGATTTTAATTTCCAACGATAATCATTACGTATAAAACAAATTCCACACGTATGTATTAAGTAAGGCTAAGTTTGAAAAAAGCCAGAAAATAAACCTGACTAGTTCGGGATGTAGCGTGTACCTAAGATTATTAATGTCCGCGCAATTTCTGATCCGGTTGTCATAAATGAAATTTAATAAAAATACATCACACCCACGTTAAAAATACTTATACATTGACCCAGTTTAAAAGCTCCGGTTTGACCTAACTATAAATATTTTCATCTGACAAGGAAACGTTTTGAGGTGTCGTTTCGGTTTTGAAAGTTAAAACATGTTAATAAACATAAGTTATAAACCTCTATATCTCCTAAGTCTCATAAAACTGCAAATACGCTTATTAAGTTTATGCACGTTATGGTTAGGTTAATGATTTATGCATTGTAATGCTTTTAAATCTTATGAGCGTGTAATCCTCCTACTGAAGAGAAGTCCGTTTGTCGAATTTTATAGCTAATTCCAGTTCAAATTTTTACCTTTCTTAAGTGTATGATATGCTTGGAATATGAAATTATCACCTAACAAATACTAACACAAAGCCAAGCCATTTTGCTCTCATTTTCTATGTAATTAGCCTTCTCCAAACTCAGGAGGCACCATACGTTTAGCAAATAACACAAAGTATTTTTGCTTGTCTTGTTCAAACTTGTCAATCTTTATATTTTATACACCATTACTACATCTTTACATGTTAATACTCTCAACATAGCTTTTAGTTTTCACACGTTTTTTATATTTCTTGTTGGACGTGTTATTTAAATTCTTGAGTAAATCTTTAGCGAAAACATCGCTATCGCCCGTTTAAAACGGAAGGTTAACAACCATAACAATTGTCCTGTCACAATAGGCAGCTACACTATGCACGGGACCAAAAGAAGTAGATATGTTTAACATGAAATAAGTAATACTAATAGTTGGCACTAATAAAACACCTGAACGACGACCTTCTTTTGCAGCAGAAATGCTAATCGAGGTTAGTAATTTTGAGTCTGAGTTTCCAGACGTTGATGAAACGGACGTCACTGTTTTTAACGACACCAAGTTGGAATCTGTTGGTGTTAAAAGCTGTTAAACTAGCAGAAGTTTGGCTAAACTGTGTAATTTGCGATACGTTATAATCAAGCATACCAAAAACGAGTGTGTACAAATTAAATTTTAATTCCTGCACCTTTTGTGTGCTACGAAGAATTGCATTTTCATCATCAGGAGTACTATCGTTTATACGATGAACATGGAATGTAAGTTTCCAATAATTTCACTATTTTTTACATTTCACAATTGATAATTTTAAAGTCTTTTTGAGCGTAGAAGAAACATATCATTGCCTAACAGACAGTAGTACCAGCTCGGACACAAATAAACCCCAAATTGTAACCATACAGTATAGAAACTCAAACCAAAATTAATTGTGAATACTTCAACAAAACTGTCTAGTGAAACATTCGGTCAAGTACATGACAAATCAGTGACAAACTCATCAGAATCGTCGTATAACATGGAAATCCCCTGAAACCACTCAGCAAGCCTAAGGATTACCTTTCAATGATCCAGGGCTAAAATGTGCTAAACTATTCTGTCACAAAAAAAACTGTTCGTGTATTATCTTCACAACATGAAGTGTATATACATAATACAACAAGCTGTGATGTTCCTCTACAACGAAAAAACGTCTACATACAATCTGGAAATTTGAATCCTCGAAGTTCCGATGTCGGAAATTTCTCACTACGCAACAGCCCAACGTCCCATTCCTCTTCTTCGTTCGGCATCTGAAGACTCGTCGGATAGAGTATTAATGCCAATTTCGGCATTATGCTTTGTTGTCTCCAAAAGCGCTTCATTCAGCAGCTATCTCTGTTAAATCCAAGTATTTGATTTAAAACGGGTCTAACACAAAAAAATTTTAATGTTAACTTTTATTTTAACAAAAATATTTCATTCATCATTGTATGATACACTAAAGGAAATAGCATTTATTTTTAAAGCAGAATTCAGAGCATTAAGGAAGTGTTTGGTGGCCAGTAAGGCATCTACAACACCGTCTATCATTACTGAATCAGATGAAATTTCAGGTATCTGCAATGTTATTTTATCATTAGCGGGAATGAAAACTCTTTTATCAGGTTTTGGACGTTCGTCAATGTTGAAGCTACATGAAACCAACCCAACTTAATAATTTCCTTCAAAATTATATTCTTTCGAAAGTACACTTGTAAACTGCGTTTATCTATTATCAGGAAAAAAATTTAAAGATTCAGAGGAAAACAATGTTAAATATGTACTGTTTTGAAATTTAGTCATCGTTTAGTAAATCATCGTGAACTTTTTGTATTTGTTCGTACGGTAAAACGCTCCTTGTAATTCGTATCCAAATTTATCTGCTAATTGAATGTCCACGGTAATGTTGCCAGAATTTAAACAATTTAGAAAGTTTCTTGGCTCTACGTATTTGCAGCTTCTTTCTCAAAACTTAGTTTCTGCCAGCTTATTTTGCAAGTGTCTCTAACTTTAAATTTAGGAGGCTTTTGATTATTTTTCTCGTCAGCATAATCTTTATATAAGTTACTTAATCTATGACTTCATTTTCTTTATTAACATCTTTTTTAACAAACAACAATTAACAACATTAACGATAATATCATCATTAATGATATTATCTAGGAGGGTAAACCAAGACTTATTTCGATTATGGCTGATTATTTTATACATTTGATTTCATGTGTACCTGTTGAATCGTTCAACAAGAATACTGCCTTTATCCATATAAGTATGATAAAGTTTTGTTCCAACAGAATCTAAGTATTTTTTAAAACTACCTTCTTCAGTATGTAATAGTTTTGGGGCTTACCCTGCTTGACTTACAATTGATCGACACGCTTCCATTACAACAGGAGCATGTTTACTGCGAATGCCAATTGCATAAACCTTTTAACTTAAACATTTCAGTACAGTTAGTATAAACCGCATTCCTTTGTTTATGGCACCCCATAACTCACCGAATTTTCAACACAGATGCCTTGTTTTGAAATTTTTCCAAATATGTCCAAAAAGCTCATAAGTTTCAGTAGTTCGCGTTTGACCACTTTCAAAGATTTTCTTTTCTTATCCTTTAAAAATTGATGCAAACTGGAATATGAATTTATTTCTTTTGGATTGATGATAAATGCTTGTAATTTTTCTTTGTTTTGACATTTTTAATTGCTTCTTTAAATTTGCTATCCAAGAAAGTTCTAAGTTATGGTATTTGGGAGTATGTTGGAGGGAGTACAACTGCTAGTTCAGCTCCGAGCTGAATGTGGTAGAATAAAATTTAAAAATAATGTTATGGTTTGTTGTTAAGAGTGTGTAGGTAATGGTAGTGGTTTGTTCGGTTGAGCTATTTTAATCTAAAATCAATGGTAGGGTGGCAGATGGAAAAGGATTCTCGATCGTGTTCACAATCAAAGATTGAAAAATTTCCTTCATTAAAAAATGGGAAATCACAACGATTTTAAAGGAATTTATTGGTTGGCCAAAACTCTTCAAATTCCATGATAGTTACTTTTCAAGGTATGAAGGCAAATTCGTCACTCTTACATTGAACAAAGTAGCAGGTAGAAATACAAATACATGTTTCACATGATTTCCAAAACGTGCAAGGTTTTCCAAGCCCACAATCAAGCAGCAGGAGCAAAATGTACAAGTTGCTGTACATTTTATTGAAATTAAACGTAATATAAATAATACTTGGGTTTGATGTGTTTCTTTGTATTACTAATTGGTTATATTTTTTGAAATTTCATTAAAAACAAAACTATAAAACATATTACCTTTGGGTTTAACAAATATTCGACAAAAAACTTTTACCTGTAGTCCAGTATCGAAATGAATTTGGGTGTGTCAGAGCTACATTAAAAAACAAGACATGGCGACAGTTGAAATATTGAAGTAAATTGTAATAGACAAATCGTTGTACACTGGGATACTCACGCATGTACACCAATTTACAGTTTACTTTTACGAATAAGAAAATGAGAAATTTGGACACTACATCCTCTTTCATCCTAATTACCTCTACTTGCCTGGTGTCGGGTAGTTATTTGGGTTTCTCGACCACTTATGGATTAAATTTTGCAGGGATGTTATGCTTTGACTTTGTGTACCTTTTCCAGCAGTAGTAGTAGTTGTTGTTAGTGTGTGTTAGATTTATGCGAGAAGCAGGTATACAAACGTTCTTTTTAGAGTATGTGAAGTGAGTATGTAGACATTAGATAATCAAATAGTTTTATTGATACTCCTCCCCAGCATTTTATCCTAGCGTAAACGCTAAAAAATTTACGTCCGCAATTTCAATTTTTCAGAAATCTTGGAACAGATTTTTGCACTGTTCCGAAGCTGTACTAACATTACGTAGTGACCCCTGCAAAATTTCAACTCTTAACAAGCCCCTGATTTTTTTCAATACAACATTTTACATGCCCATTTCAAACCCACCTCATGCTACTACCCATTCTAATATCATCATCATCACATTGCTCCCCTCAACCTCCACAAATACACAATTTACTACGAAATACAATTCTTTCCAAACAAAAACAACACGCTTCCCGTCCTCCCAATCATCAACAAATATAGTTTACCAATTTATTCTAAGCTTCTAAACACACATTTACAATCAAAAACATGCTCAAAGCCTTAATAATTAATTTTACTGCCATTTCATTCACAAAATAATCATCAATTAATTAATTCTCAATTTGACTCACTTATTCAACTATTTACATTATCAAACTATAATTACTACTACTATTACCTCCCAATTCTAACAATCTGTCTTGCAACATACAGACAAGTTCCATTTACATTTTCACTCTTCTTTCAAATCTAAATTTCCTCTCTTCCTAAACCAAATAAAATTATATAATTACATTCCCACCAACACCTTATACTATCCTGCCTACCTTAACTTTCTTTCTTCCTTAACTAAACTTCCCTTGTCAAAATCCTGTCATTAGTTCATTCAACTTGCCCCTTTGCCACTCGGTACAAAAATCAAATCCACAACTACTGTAATCCCCTTAATTAGTTTTCCTTAAAACTATCCCCCATTACGAACAATCTGGTCCACATTTCAAACCTTAACTATCATTAACTATCTAACTATCGCCCTATCTTTAATTGCCCCAAATCATCCTTCCTACCCAATCCATGCCCAACCAAAATCAATCTGCTCCCTTACCAAGCTAATCTCCACTTGCAAAAATCTTTTCCATTTCTTTAAAATCACACTAATTCCACATTTTATTACACACGCATCCCCAACTTTTTACATAGATTCATCCACATTGCTTCTTCAGCCCTGCAAAATTTCAACTCTTAATAAGTTCCTGATTTTTTTTAAATATAACATTTACCCCAGTGCTCTGGAAACCAGTTTTACTACTACCCATCATCAGCATCCACACAATAACTCACTCATCTACGAATTACAACTCTTTCCAAACAAACTTACTGGCTTCAAGACACCACCTCCAAGTTGCCCTTCAAACTGGCAACAAGTCCTAACCATTCATCACAATTAGTTTTGGATGTACACCTACAGCTGACTATTGCATGTCGGGACGGAGAGTTCTCACTTCTTCTTCTGTCCAAATCTGGAACTTGAATACTCCTGGAATCGAAAAGGAACTGCATTCCCAAACTCCTTAAATAATTCTGCTTCCGCTTGCTTACCGCTACGGTAATGACTACGCAGCCGATATGCTTGCAAATCTCAATTGCACTACACTCGACTCCAACAAAAGCAATGTGAATGGGAACAGCGCATTCTCTCTTCATTTTTCCAACGTCCACGAGGCAAACAACAGAAGTAATGTAGACAGCAAACATTTTAATTCATTCAAAAAACTACACTTGTTCTGGGAAATGAATCAAAAGACCTTCTTGCACATTTCTGAACTTAACTGCTGCAGCAATTATCTGTCCTTCAACCTAACTATCCTTTAAATTGAAGGTGTCTAATGGCCCAAATTCTAAATCTGAAATGCTCTTAGTCTCTCCCAAAAAAACTAACTGGACTCTATCACCTCCCTTTGGCAAGCTCATCAAATTGGTGACGACCTCGTGTGTACACAGCTTTGGAATGAGCTTTCAGTTAGCGTGGAACCTGTTCCGTCCAACTCATCAACAAATACATTTTCACAATTTATTAAAACATTCCACAAACAAATTTACAATCTTCTTAACCATTCTCACAGCTTACAATTTAATTTCCTTCCCAAATTACATTTATTTCGAAATATTATCCAGTCTTAGCTCATCCAAATCCACAATTTTAAAACTTTTATTCCTATTTTTCATTCTACGGCCCTTCCCTCTCCATTATGTCCCCACTACCACTCAACTACCCTTTCTCTAATTGCAAAAACTTTAACCCCTAATAACTTTTCACATAATTTCACTACCCCACCACCCTAATTATTACACAATTCACTACATTAATTAATCTCCCTGTTTATCTGCTGTTCCTAAAAATTTCCTTCATGTTCACTCAGATGTCAACCTCACCATTTATCCATTCATTATTTATTCATTCATTCTCCCACAAACAACTAAACCAAACGCCCACGCTAGTTAAATCTATCCAGAACCTCTATTCCTAACCAACCAAAAAATATTTAATTCCCCTGCTATCAAAATCTTCTACTATCACTAACCCCTTAACTTCCTTTTCTCAACTTAACCTCATCAAATTCACCCACCCTGTCCACTTTCCCCGTCAAAAAATCACAACCCGTAGCCCTTTCATCTCTTTACTTACCTTTACATAAAATCTTTCCACATTTCAATCAATACCTCCCAAATTAAAAACTTACTTCATCATTAGTTAACTAGTAAGTCCCTCTCACTCCTTAAATGTCCCAAATCATATTTATTTACTACCCAATCCATGCCCAACAACAAACTGCTCCTTTACCAAGCACATCTCCACTTGCAAAAATTAATTTCAACTCTACTTTTTTAAACACCCACCAATACTAAATTTTCCAACACTCCCAACCCAAACTTTTTACATACATTCATCAACATTACGTAGTGACCCCTGCAAAATTTCAACTCTTAACAAGCCCCTGATATTTTTCAAACCCACCTCATGCTACTACCCATTCTAATATCATCATAAGCATCATTATCGCCACCTTGCTCCCCTCAACCTCCACAAATACTACGAAATTTACTACGAAATTTACTACGAAATACAATTATTTCCGAACAAAAACAACACGCTCCCCTCCTCCCAATCATCCAACAAATATAGTTTACCAATTTATTATAAGCTTCTAAACACACATTTACAATCAAAAACATGCTCAAAGCCTTAATAATTAATTTTACTGCCATTTCATTCACAAAATAATCATCAATTAATTGGTACATTCTCAATTTGACTCACTTATTCAACTATTTACATTATCAAACTATAATTACTACTACTACTATTACCTCCCCAATTATAAAAATCTGTCTTGCAACATACAGACAAGTTCCATTACATTTTCACTCTTCTTTCAACTTAACACGCCGAATATTCAACCAAACTTCAATCACTCACGAACATTATTAATACATAATTCACTCCGTAAATTCGACTCCCATGTTACATTCAAAAATTAAAATTACTCCCATCCCATACACAAATTTTCACCTCCGGTCCCTTCCTTGAACCTTTACAAAAGCTCCAATCAAATAACACACTTGAACAATCATTTTCCCACAAACAAATACTCATACTAAACGCTCACGCTAATTAAATCTAAATTTCCTCCATCCCTAAACCAAATAAAATTATATAATTCCATTCCCACCAAACACCTTCTACTAATCCTGCCTACCTAACTTTCTTCTTTCTTTCTTCCTTAACTAAACTTCCGTGTCAAAATATTCTCAACAGTTCATCCTAACTGCCCCTTGCCAGTCGGTACAAAAATCAAACCACAACTACTGTAATCCCCTTAATTAGTTTTCCTTTTCTCACTTAACCCCATTACGAACAATCTGTCCACATTTCAAACCTTAACTATCATTAACTATCTAACTATCGCCCTATCCTTAATTGCCCCAAATCATACTTCTATCCAATCCATGCCCAACAAAATTAAATCTGCTCCTTACCAAGCTAACTCCACTCGGCAAAAATCTTTTCATTCTTTAAAAATCACACTAATCCACAGTCTCTAACCACACGCATCCCCAACTTTTTACATAGATTCATACACAATTACTTCTCCAGCCCTGCAAAAATTTTCACTCTAAGAGTTCCTGATTATTTAATATAACATTTACCCCAGTACTCTGGCAACCAGTGTTTACTACTAACCACGTCATCATCATCAGCATTCCACACAATAATTCAGTCATCTCAATATCAACACTTCAAACAACTTCACTGGCTTCAAGCCACCACTCCAAGATGCCCTTCAAACTGCAACAGGTGCCTAACCACCATCACAATTAGTTTAGGATGTAACACCTACAGCTGACTATTGCACTGTCGCGACGAATCTCACTTCTCTTCTGTCCAAAATCTGCGAACTCTGAATCTCCTCCAATCGAAATGAACTGCATTCCCAAACTCCTTTAATCAATTCTGCTTCCGCTTCCTTACCGCTGCTACGTATATGACTATTACATCGATATGCTTGCAAATCTCAATTGCCACTACATCTCGACTCCAACAAAGCAATGTGAAATGGAAACAGCGCAGCTCTCTTCATTTTCCAACGTCCACCAGGCAAACACAGAAGTAATGGAGACAGCAAACATTTAATTCATTCAAAAAACTACACTTGTTCTGGAAAAGAATCAAAGACCATTCTTGCACATTTCCTGAACTTAACTGCTGCAGCAATTGATCTGTCCTTCAACCTAACTATCCTTTAAATTGGGAAGTGTCTAATGGCCCAAGAATGCTAGAATACTGAAATGCTCTTAGGTCTTCTCACAGAAAAGGACTAACATGACCTCCTTCATCAGCGGTCCCGTTTGGCAGAGGGCTCATGTCAAGATGTGGTGACCGGACGGACGGACGGTCGTATGTACAAGAGACCAGCTTTGGAATGAGCTTTCTGAGGTAGCCGTGAACCTGGAACGTAGTGGTAATGTGGTAAATACCCTACTCCCTAATACTACTTACGATCAATAAAGATAAAAGATATTAGACATACATTAGTAGATCAACGTACGCGGTCTTGAGCCCCAAATTGAAAGGAATTAGCTTCATTACTTAAGCATCCCGGTTTTTGTAATTAAATAGCTATTGCAACACGCGGTCAATGGCAATGAAAATCGGTTTAATGAAAGTAAAATAAAAACTTCAAAATTTTTTCTTTGAAATATGGCTGGGCCCACTTCAAGCATCCGGAAAGACCACTTTCAATTACCAAATCGACATTCCACCGAATTTACTAGATATGAAACAAAAAACAGTTATATCTACTTAAAATAAATTACACAATACTTTTTGTAATACAAAATAGATTTAATAATAAAGGTCAGTGAATATGTGTAACGATATATTAAACAATTGTCTATGTTCATTAACAATACAGGACAGTGCCTACACAGGCAAAAAATAGGGGGCGTGAAAACAGTTAGAGTACGGTCATATGCATGTTATTGGCAACTAAAAGGAAGTTCGACGGAGCCAATACTAACATGGATGCGTTTATGCACAAAGAGTTCGCCTTCCCACAATATCTGGCAGCTGCTTAACGGCAATTACGTTCGAGGGGTGCTGCATCCGCCCGACCCATCCAAAAATAATTTTATAATATTGCTTAACAGAGCCGTACTTGTCTGTAATCTTGATAATAAATATGAACATACTATTAGATGCTATAAAATAAACAGAATCCGAAAATGTCCTTCAAGCAAGGTGTAGAGGCAACGACTTACAAAGCATAAGGACAGGGGGGGGGCGCGGACCCTTTAAGACACTTCTCAACCTCTCATGCCAAAAATAAATTTTAGGGTTGGGTGCAAGCAGCCTAGATACGCTCTTTCACCGCGGCTAAACACAGCTATTTCCACGCAGGCCGTTTTTTCAAAACGATACCACCACTCGAAATGCTTTGATGGGCATGAGCCTCAGGATTAACGTTGTAAGCGCGGGTAACTTCCCTTATCCGTTTCCAAAAGCTGGCTGTAGTCATATTTTAAAGTCACAAATAAAAGACAAGTAATGAAAGATTAGTTGCGAGATACGGAGTAAAATAATTAGAAGGAACTGTAATAATATACTACTTTTTAGGTAGTGGCCATATCTGACTTTGTCAAAATGAGTCAATACGAATAGTAGCTCATTTTCCGTCATGACTGGTACAGTATTCTTTTTGAATTTTTACAGAACTCAACCACACACGGACTCATGCCAATACAAATTAAATATATACTTGTCTCCATGAAGCGAAATAGGCACTGTTCATAAAGAGCACTTAAATTCTTGGCCAAGCAAAGAGTATAGGACCCAATATTCATTTCTTGAAACATTAAAACGATACATGGTTGGATGTCTTGGATGTCAGTACAAGTTAAACGACCTCTATGATCAAAAAGCTCCAAACTGGCGTCTGTTAACAGTTTTGGATATGGCCACAGCAGCTTATGATGGAAAAAACCATCGCACGCAAATCTTAACCATCTTCAAGATGACACCAAATCAACGAAGCAACAGTTGGGCCTCAGTATGGATGTTGAACGTACCCCCGAACATTCAGATGTGAGGATCTGTGATCACTTGCTGTATTTATCAGGAAGAGTAAGTTTTGTTTTGACCGAAAGATTAATTTTGAGCAATTAATTCAGTTGTAGTTTCTATCAGTGGTAGTTAACAATGCCTAGAATTGCGAGAGATTTCGGAACGAAAGTGCGTAATTGGCTTAAACAATTAGCCGAAGGATGAAAGAAGCATTTTTGTTGTGGAGAACAAAAAAGTAATTTGTACGGTAAGTATCAAATGAAGCGCAGTAATCAAATCAATTCAGTTTTTCATACATAAAACTAAAATTACAATAACTAATACATGCTTTCTTTGTATGATGTGTTTTCAAAGGCCTGCAGCAAAGGCTATGAAATTGAAATCCCATCACAGCTTGTGCAGCACGCATCCACGGAGCTCCATATTCACGCAGTTCGGAAAAACTCAACAACTAATGACTCAACCTGTAAAGAACGAATTTGCAGCCGATATGTGCAAGGCCTTTCTCTCTGCGGACATCCCAATGAACAAAATCAACAACCCGACTATAAGGCAATTTCTTGAAAAATACACCAAAAAAGCTGTACCCTCATGCGCTACTTTAAGAAGAAACATTCCTGAAATTTACACGGAGATTATTGAAAGGGATTCGAAGAGAAAATCGGAAATCGTCCTATTTTGGATGTGTGTCGATGAGAACCACAGATGCTACAACACGATATGTGGCTAACGTCCTTGTCGGCGTGTTATGTAAAGATGGTCCCTCGAAACCTCATTTATTATGTCCAGGGAACTCAAGTTACCAACAACTCGACCATAAGCCAGCCTTATTCTGGACGCACTTGTATTCCTATGGCCTGGACAACGTAACGAGGATATTGCAAAGAAGTTTGTTGTACTGTTATCCGACGCAGCGGCATACATGCTACTTGCCGGAAAAGAACCTGAAAGGCACTTATCCAGATTTGCTTCATATACCTGTCTTGCACATGGTCTGAACCGGGTGGCCGAAACAATCAAGAGTCTCTCTCCCATTGGCAAATCGTAATGAATGTCCTCAGTAAAAGCTGTTTTCAAAAAAGCCCCATCGCGAGTCTGAAGTACAAAACTGAAAATCCGGACCTTAAATTACCACCAGAACCCGTGCAGACAAGATGGGGAACATGGCTCATCGCAGCGGATTTTTTATGCAGAAAATTTGGACAGAATTAAACACGTAGTTAAAGAACTTGACAAAACGGACGCAGCTTGTATTAAAAACGCTCAAAATTTATTGGAATGAAAAGGCCTTCAACAGGAACTTGCGTGCCTTTCCGCAAACTTTACTTTCATTGCACAAACTATAACTTCGTTGGAGGATCGGAAGCTGACTTTTGATGGACAGTTTAGCTGCAATTGATTCCGTAAAGAAAAGAATTGATGTAAAAAATTCATCAGATGTTCACAAAACTGTCATGGCTAAACTCGATAGTGTTTTGCAGAAAAATCCAGACTTCCACAAGCTTTGTGAATTTTTATGATGTGTTTGACTGGAAAGCAGCGGAATCTATTAGCGTAAATCTTAGTCCAGATGTCCGTGGCAGCAATGAAGTATTGCCAACAACGTCTGTTGAAGTCGAGCGCAGCTTCAGCCATGCAGAAAGCAATTCTTACGGATCGAAGGCAATAGCTTTCTCATGAGAAATTTGAGAAAGTTGTCGTTTGTCATTACGACGTTGGGGAATGGATGAAAGTGCTATTTTAGATGATGTGTGTAAAAGGTTTAAATGAAAGTTTTTATCATTAAATGTAAATTACCGTGCTATGAATTAATTGGTAGCCTGTAGTATGTAATAAATCAATTTTTTAACATTTTTAACCACATTTTTGACCACATATTTTCAAGTTTTTTACCACATATCGATATACATATTTTAAGGGTTTTAACCACACTTTCTGATCAGGTCTTGTCATTATGTGTGTGTGGGTTTAGTAAAATTACAGTCCAACATTATTTTCGATTATGACGGCATAGGATTACCTGTTCCCTTAAATGAAAACTCTATAAAAACCTTTCATGATGTAAGACGTAGCCTGTTCCCTTTTAGTAAATACAACTATCCCATAATCAACATATGAAGAGACAAGACATTTTGACCAGCAATTGCTTATTATTTAAGAATTTGTAAAGAAACTTTTGGTCGGTGATTAGCACCTCCGTTTAGGACGGTTAGGGTAGGAAGATGGGTATCTATTAAGATTGGCGGCCTGGGGCGGAAAATGATGATTGGTCTGTTTTATAAAAATCAGCCAACTATTAATTATTTTTTAGCTTGTTCATAAAACATCATGTGGGGGACCGTTACTTGTTTTTAGATGGGGGCAATGACCTTGCAATTTGCAATGTTAAGACGCAATTACTGTAAAAATATATTTGGGAACATGTTCCCAAAGTGCATCACTTTACATTTCCGCTTTCCTTGGAATGGATAGGAAACATCAACCTAGTCCGCGACAAAACTGTAAAAAGAGTAATGTTTACTCTATTCAAATTTAATAGTAGTGTGACCAGTTTCTGTGAATTTTTGATTGACATTAGCTTGTACGTGTACCACTATTCCTGCCCAATTTGTGACCCCAAGCTACAAAAATTAATTACACAGTTGAACAAATTCAATCCTCATTCAATTTATGTAAATTGTGCATTAACAAGTTACTTTACCCTCTAAGAATCGTCAAAAGAAATATTTTGTTTGGCGAACTCCGATTCAAAAAGTTTGACCATTTTACATTAATGCAGAATAGAGCAATTTACAATAGTCGCATCCTACTTACTACCAAGCGTTCAGCATAATTTTTCATTACATGCGCTTTTTTACTGTTACATTTAAACTGTTTCACAAACACGCTGTCAAAATTGGTATTATCATGACCGTTGGCTCTCTTTATGACTTCGTCGTAGAATTTAAGGTCAATGATATCTGCAAAATAGACATTAACTTTACATAACAGAACATAAACTGAAAACAGATGGTGAATTGTTTACTCAAATCAGTAGGTTTATATTACTTTTCAAACTTTTTTAAATCACATAATGTCTCCATTTTAACTGACAAGTTAACTTTTTTTAAAAACATTAGAGCCTCTGCTACCGACAGAATCACACAAGAATGAAGATCAGATGACGATGACGTACCTAAACAAAAACACCAGAGCCCCCACAGTTTCCCATTTAACTCCTCAAACCGTTTCCTTTCACGTTCTTGACGAGTTTCCATGTCAAACTTTATCTGCCCAAATTTGTTACTTTTCTTCTCCTCTGCTTTCTCCTGGTTTATTTTTCCGTACGCCGTCCACTTTCCTTTTAAATTTAGCTATGAAAAACCTACAGGGGGTGCAGAATTCGAGCGTTAAAGACTAAGAAGAGATGGAGACTGAGGAGATGGTTGATTTTGTTGAATTTGTCCAATTTTCTTTCCCATGACCTTGCGATTTTAAAAATAGTGATGCACAGGTTTTTGTTATGGAGCAGAAAAAACTCCACTTTTGACCTTTTCCTCTATTTCTATTACCATGTGGTTGGACGGTTATAGTCTTGCGTCCTTTGAATAATGGTCGGGAGTAGAAGTTTCAACAAGTGTTGGGTTATATTGTTTTTTAATAGCGCTGGGTTGGGGTGAAACTCCGTCAGCTTGGAATTTTTCCTGAAATTGCTGTTAGCTACAGAAAATATTCCAAGTCTTTTTTTGGACTGCATGTTACTCATTGCGTATGAGACTGGCTTTCCGAGTCCATGTTACTGGATGAGTCAGAGTTTGGCTTCCAAAACATATCTTCTTAATCTTCGCTTGCACTGTCATCACTTTCACTAGGAAATTTATACGTAATTGGTTTTGCTGCGCAACTTCTCGTGGATCGTGCTTGTCTAGCACGGTCAGGAGGTGGAGGAGGAGACACCTATGGTCTCTTTTTCTGAGATGATGACGACGATGATTGCATTAATACCTTAGCTACTGATGGGATGGCATTTCGAGGACGAGATTTCGGTATATTCGCTTGATTATTTGGAAATGATTGAACTGATTTAGCTGCTCCTGAAGTTTTTATTGTGTTGTGCTGGATTGCGCGTTAACCTGTTTCACTAATTGAACATGAACAGGTGAATTTGATGATTGTGCAGTAGGTCTTTCATGTTAGAAAAATTTCGATATCGGCTTTTTTGAGCGTTCGAGGCTCCCAGTTCAGCATACAACTTCATTGACAGGGTTCCTCCAACGAAGGAAAACGACATCCCGCAAAGCTCTATATGCACCACAAGTCGAAAGCGATTGTACAGTTTTACCAGATCAGACGAACAACTTTTGTTGGGTAAACAGTTGCAGAATTTCATCACACAACACTAAGCGTAGTCCTGGCTCTCGCATCGACCATCTCGCATCATGACCCTTTTAAGGAAATTTAGCTTTGGCGTAATGTTCTACTTACGGGCTTGGATACCACCTTCTTGCACAATGAAAGGTGCCAAGACACCAAATAAATTCCACTCGGAACTCTTTTGGGATACTGAGAGAGCATTAACTAGTCGAGAAGGAGGGATTAAAGACCAATGATGTTTAAGATTAAATGTTCATTTTTTTATTGCACAACCTTCCGTGATAACTGATGTCAGCCCTGCTAAACTCCGCCAGAACACATAACCTCCACCTGTAATACAATCCAACCAATACAAGAGAAAGTCTATGACAAGAAGATAAAGTCTCGAAAGGTTTATTTGTACACTTAAATCTGGGTAAGTATGGTATATGAACTAGAGCTGATCAAAAGATTTGGTTATGAATTTCATAATATGTAATATAATATGTCCTAAAAACGGCAAAATATGTGGTCAATGATGTGGCTTAAAATCGGTGCAAAAAATAAAGACAAAAAGCGATACAAAATTCCGAATATTTTGTTATTCCAATAAATGGCCCTCAGGCGTTCTCTAGACGCCTTAAGTATTCAGATATACATGGTTTAAATTGAAATTTGGACATTTAGTTTGACATTGAAGTTTGGTTTAAGTTCGAGAACGCATAAGAAACATGTATTATTATACGATGAACAGGTCTAATATGAACTATCAAAAAACCGATTTCAAAATTTTACTTATTTGATAGACTAAAAAACCTGTATATTGGCTCCGCTTTGATTTCCGAATCTGTCTTTTTTCACCTACGCACGCATGAGTTTTTGAGCTATGGTGGGGGTTTTGCCTTCTTTTTGTTTGATATTTTTTAGAACGCAAATTTTAAAATTCGAAAGGAAACCATACCTCCAAATTTTAGTCTTCTTTCATTAAAAAAAGATTAATATTCTAACTTCTATAGTTTATGAGTAAAAGTGGTAAAACCGAATTTACCCGTTTCTCACGAAAATCTCCGAAAGGGGTAATTCAAAGAATCTGAAACTTGTTGAGGTGCCACAACTTCATGTGCCCTACGACAAATATGAATCAATCAATCAATCAGATGGAAGTTTATACGAAATAGTTTAAGTACCCACACAAAGCTTTTTATAAAGTCAAAGTGAAGAAAAAGAAGTGAAGCTGAGACAGGCAAAATGGCATTACTTCAATTTAAGTAGCATTGAAATTACAATTATAATATAACGGTTTGATTGTCGTAGCTATTTTGTCAAAGGAGTTCACCAATATTCCCCACTCCCCATCCAATTTTGATAGCATTCTGAGATCCAAGTTGAAGTCTGATAAATTGATGGGAAAATTTGTGTACATCCAAACAACTTGTGAGCGCCATTCACAATCACCAACAATTCTGCAAACTTTCACAGATATTTATCTGGAGAAAAATACAATAAGGGATCAAGGTCGATTCAAATCCGTCCTGGGGACATTTCTCATACGGACGGTTCACTAAGCCAGCTCTACAGCATAATTTCGTCCTTGACGTTAGTCCAGAAGACAATGAAACTATTATTCAAAGTAGTAGTCATTATCTCAAATAACGGACACTACTCTCTTTTCATCGTCAATTGTACCACATTCTAGGTAGTAATAACTTACTTTATCCACAATAACAACAATTTTTGCTGCATCCTCATCTAGTAGTACTGCACCTGGAACTGAAGAACAACGACTTGACTTCACTCCACAATGAACCGCCACTTTCGATTGAATTCCAACAAGCTTCACACTTTAATGGCGCAGTTGAGAAGAACGAATTAAGAAATCTGAATGTTGTTGTTATTTAAATTAAATTATTTTTTTTAAAGAACTGAAATATCAAGAGTTTCAAGGTTTTTTCATCAATTTCAATATTTTAGTCCGTATTTTTTTGGATTTTTTTTCACTTCTACAATTTTAATGTTTTCGACAGGATAATACCAAAATACTGCAGTTTCCTTTATAAATTGTTTAATCAATATCGAATTTTGGCATGAAATGGGCTCCATTGACTGAGTGTGTTTGTAAAAACCCCGGTTTTAATGTATGTATTTTGGTATACAGAATTGTTCCTGATGTTAATTATGTGACCAGGTTTACCATAAGTTTAATCCAGGTTTTCCCTTGAAATTGCTTGTATTCTTGGTAGAAGGCTTAATATGTTAATATCTATTTATGATATGGTGTACATTCTTGGCCAATAAAAAGGTATCCTAAATCTAATTATGTATACCTATTTTGACTAATCTATGTTGAGTCTTCCATTCCATTACTCATAATGATAATAAATATGGGCTTAATTTAGACAATTTTATAACACTGTACAGATTTACCTTTACCTCATTCTCGTTGTTTTCAGTGTTGGACCCCATCCTCCAGTGTCAAGTCTACAACACTATTCTTGACCGCTTGTGGTTGACTCCGTTTTGCTATTTTGCAGCTCTTTGAGCTTCCAACAAATTTCCATGGCCCTGCGCTTTTGAGCGAAAGGAAAGCTATCTCCTTAAACGATTTCCCTTGAGGGATTTATTAGGCTTTCTAATTTTCTTTTCGCTTTACAACCAACTTTTCCCCTCAAAGATGCCTTCACAGTTTTTACTGTGGAGCTTTCTGTCTTCAGCTGACGTACTTGCAACGGGGACTTGAGTACACTTTCTGGACTAAAACCGAAATTACAGAATTTGGAATTTTAAAAAGAGAAATTTCATCTCTGGCTTACATTATAAAATAAATTTCTACCTGTCTAGCTTGCGCGGATGTCGATGGAAGGGGGGAAAGTGTCTCTTTTCCTCTGCTTGCGTAACCAGATTGTTGCAACAGGACCACCAAATTTGCTGAAATAAAATCAGTGAAAATCACTAACAAAATTAAGCATAAACATTGATGTTTTCTAATGTAGGGCTAACAAAACTACTTACGAATTTGGGTCGCTGGTTTCCTCCTCACTCGAGCTTTCCCCAATATTTCCTCCTCTTGACATAATAGGTGGGTTTTTTTTCCCCATTTTGTTCAATTAGTTTTTGCAAATTTCTTTTGGAAAACTTTTGGCACTTTTCACGTCTTTTTTATATTTAGAGAGGTTTTGCACAAGTTCCCACCAAAATCATAGATATCACACTGGACAAAAAGTTTTAACGGATGTAAAATAGTAGCCGAGCTCATTTTAAAAGTATTAAAAAATAATTGCCCTAACGTTTAAATGTATTTTGAGAAAGTGAGAAAAATGTTTAAAACAACAAATTCCATTGGTTTCAGTTTACCATACAAATGGCAACGAGAAAAATTCACTTTATTTGCGATAGACAGACGGACAAACATATATACATAGAAGGTGAAATAGTGCCACACGAAAATTTGTCACCGGCGCGCTTTGAGATAACGCAGAGTATCTCAAGTCTTATTTTGTACGGTACACACGTACGTACCTATAGAACCCACTCCAGTTGTCATATCAGATTCTTCAAGACGAAGCGTAAGCATCTTAGCCATTGCTAAAAATACAAAGCTCAGCCTGACAAGACCTACTGGCTTTTTGCAAGCTCCTAATCAAGATGTATGCAAATGCAAGGAATCACTCCCTTAACAATGTCATAATATGCACGAGTTGTATTCTGCTCCGTATTCTGAAAAGCTATAGCTTGCATAAATTATAGAAAAAGAGTTATGTATGTATGCAGGGAAGGATACGCTTGGCGTCTTTTTGCAACCTTTCCATGCATGAAAGAAGCGGACAAATTTCAGTTGAGCATAACTTGAGTTTAGTAAAAGTCACTTGTTGCTGTTGAAGCCGTGCCCAAAAAAACGGAAACTTGTAAATTTTAAACAGTTTTAAAATTATCAATAATCTGTACCAGGAGATACTTACTGCTACTGATATTTGCAGTTAAAATTTAGCAATTACTGAAAAATGGGAAGCGTTATAGTGCGGAAGAAGTGCTTGAGAAGCAGGAATTATTTTCTATTTGGAAAAAGGTAGGTTTCTAATCCAAAATATAAAAATAATCCACCGTTGTTTTTATAAAATTGAGTTCCTCATGATTGTGCAAATATTATAACTATTAGTTAGGCTCTCATTCATTCCTAACTTGTTCATTTTCATCGTCTAGGTTTCCAACGCACCCTGGACACGTCATATGTTTTTAAAGGATTATGAGTGCATGATTTTCAGTTTAAATTATGAAATCATGTAGGCATAAGACTTTTTTAAATGTAAATTTTAACATCATCCTCATCTTCGTGCAAAAGTCAATCACTGCGCGAAATAACGTTTCCTGAAAGAGTTAGTGGCTCAGAATCCGTCTTGCCCACTCTTCTATCCTCCAAGACTTTGGGAACCTTTACCTGTACTTTCTCTTCGCCAATCAATCATCTCTCACAGGTAGTTATTAAGTAATACAGTAGCAGAGCTACGCTTTCAATCATTTGTTTCAAGTTTATAAGCATGTACGCATTCTCCAGGTTTTTAATTAATTTGTCCCTGAATGCTGAACTTAACAAGTTTATTTTGAATTATGTTTTTAAAGACGTCTCAGTGGAGTATAACATGGGATGAGTACAAATCACTTGTTGATTATCAAGTATTCCTCGTGATATCAATAATGGAGGTTGCAGATTGATGGTAATTCTTGCTTTTACTGGAAAAGATTTCAATTTTTGCCCAATTTACTCAAACTGTTCAAATCTATACTTTTGTTTTATTTTAAGAAAAGGGAGACAGCGCAGTGTAGAGTGGCCGTGTACTTCAGGTCCTATTACAAATTCTATTTGCCAATAATAAAAAACTTTTTTAATGTACCGTTATTAATTAAAAGTTTATTATTGCTTTCAGAATTCTAAGAATGTTCCAGAAAACTATGTACTCGTATGTAATCGAAAACCGGACAACAAATACGTGTCTGGGTGACTTATGAGAACATTGGTTTAGGGTGCAACGAACCCTCTAAATCATGTCTTCATAAGACACCCAGATATGAAATTACCACAGTCACAGTAAACATCTAAGCGAAAATTGTTTCCTAAACGGAGTTAGTAGTAGTTCAGAATCCGACTTGTTTTATTTTCAACCCGTCTGGACTTCGACGAGACCTACGTTCACCACTCCACCCCATCCCACGGGTAGTTGGTAAGTAAAGAAAAGTAGCAAAGCTGTGTTTTCAATCCCATGTTCTAGATTTCTAAACACGTATGCTTTCCCCACGTTGTCACTCAATTTATTGCAGGATTTTCAAAACATCTTCCAAATCCAATTCAGCACCTCTTCATCACTCCACATCGGACACCAATCATCTCAATATTTGGTAAGTGAACTACAATCTCAGTTTTTAATCACATTTCCGTAGGTCATGAACCTTCGTGTTTCTGATTTTCGTAGAGGATTACATATATTACAATTTTTATTGGAACAAATGCCATCGAAACGGCTTCTAGTATAATAATGGTTGCATAATTCACCTTTATTGTTTTTTCAATTTTCAGGTTCAGATTACCTCAGACAAGATCCCAGAACATTTTTGGAATTTAGTACGGCTTATTATCGTTATCATCATCGTGGTTGTCTTCGAGCTTGCTACAATCCTTGATTGGAAGTCCATCACAACACAAATAAAAAGATAAGCACGCAAATCATCACTATTCAGTTTATTATGAGGAATAACCGTTTAATTCAATGAGTGTAGTTTAAATTTCGTATTATTTATTCGCAGATTCATCAATAATACCAACCTGAGAGTAAAAAATGGCGTAATGATAAAAATGCCCAGTTTACGGTTCTATTTCATCCGATGTTTTGTATAATGCCAGGTACACACTGAAAAATATTTTTATCATTAACAAATAATAATTTGAATATGGATCGACTTTTAAAGGACACTTTCTTTCCTTTCAGGTTTGAAAACGACGAGAATCAACATATCCACGAATGAAAGTGAATTCAGCTTATGAAAAATTTCAAATTTCGCAACAATATACGTTTCTAGGCGACTGAACTTGTAATGATGTATGTTGATTAGGTTTACAAGAAAACCTGAACAATTGCATCATAGCAAAGTCAATTACCAAATCAACTAGAAAAAATTAATACGCATCTGTAGTCCGTAAAAAGTACTGTAACATGTAACAGCAAGAAAAATAAACATTTAACATGCAGGTCTTTTTTTTTTTAAAAATACGATGGACTAACGTCTAAGGGGTTTGAATATTTTATGGGAGTGGTCAGCTCGAGGTGTAAACGATCCCTGAGTTATTACTCTCGTAATATATTCCTACTTTCAATAATCATCGGGTCAAATGTATTTTCATTTTGATATGCTGCAAATACGATGTTTTACTTTATTTAAAAAAAATGTTCCTGATCGATAGAACGTCATGAGTAAAAATATATTTCATTATTGTTCTAATGCGGTTGATTATTATTTAATGCCTAGTCATTCATTATAGTTCTGGATTAATAAAATGAAATTTTGACTTCATATTTCGCATATGCAAAATCATACCTATGTCCATAACATGTAGAATCTTTACATTAACACATCAATGCATGTCATACTTGTGCATAAGTGAAAGCTTGCAATTTCACAATATTGGAACGTACTTCAAGGACAGACAGCTCATGTTTGTGTCTCTCATCTCACACTCGCTCAACATCTCAGTCACTTTTCTGAACAGATCAGATGATATTGTATGTTGTCACTATTTTGATTTTATAAGATTTATAAGGTAAACAATTGTGTTTTTATAGAACTGCAGTGGTTTTTTAGAACTAAATTGATTTCCCCTTCAGAATCTAGCTCAAGTGCAAATTAACAGCAGAATCCAGTTCTCAACTTCTCCTGGAACGTAAAATGTCTTCAGAAGCTGTTGGAATCACTTCCACTGCCAAAATTTCCGCCCCTTAAATGGCAAGTAATTTTTTGTGTGAGAATTATCAAGATGGTCTGGATTTGCTTATATTTTTGTTCTTCAACTTCTAGCCTTTTTCCCTTTGGCCTAGAGCTGGGAAAAAGATGCCACCTCATCCTCATGGAGAGAAATTGATCGATTGGCCCTTGCAAAGCATCATCCAGTCTGGAGAATTTCTTTTTCGAAGGAATTCAGTAGGAATTTTCCTTCTTGTCGAAAAAGCTACTGACTGCAGAGTTGTCATCATGGACAAAGATGATATGTAAGAGTCTATCCACGGGATTGTAATTTTAGAAGATAATCGTAAATTCACGCTAATTCCACAACTTGTTCACTGGGTCACTGGCAAAGCCGTAGCCACCAGGCTCCAGAGATGGGGACTTCAAGTCAAGGTCACTTTGGCTGAAAAGTCCCTACAAGAAAAAGGGTCCGAGATAGCTTGCGTCTTTCTTCCAAAACAGGCGACCCCAAATATTGTGGTGGATGTGAGCTTTCTTGGTGAAAAAGACGGTAACTTTTCTCCAAACGACTTAATTTTCAATTTTTTTCATTTTATTCCTTTCTTTTGTTTGTAGGCGAGATGAGAGATTGGCCATTCAACAAAACGATTATCAAAATGATTGTTGATAAGTTCAACGAGCGTCGTGAGCTGGTCCTTGGCAAAATTCCGGATTTAATGGTGGATATTGCTCACCGCTTCAACAAAGAAGAAATTGGAGAGCATGCTGAGTCCATTTTCTCCGAATTTGTTGAAAATCGGTTGAATATGGAAGCCAAGTTCACGTACAGAACGAACAATGGGATTCCCGTGTTGGAAAGCCAGGTCAGCGGTTTCGCATTAACACCAGGTAATTTAGTACTTGTTTTTATCTTAAAAAATAAATAGATTACGGGGGAAACCTTCTTCCTAACTGGAATTCATTTCTTGTTTGGTTTCAGAAGCCTTTCGGATCTCCGGGAACAAGTACGAATGATCTTTCAATCTCCTCAATTCTCAACTTGATCAGGTTGGCGTTTTTGTGTGTGCATTTAAAATTCAAAGTTACTTTATTCGTACTGATTTCTTATTGTATTAATAAACAGAAACGATTATTATGCATAATAATAAATATTTTATAGAGAGTTAAATTCAATTTGTTAACTGGAAAGCAGAGCAGTTCGATTGTTCTTGCTGCTGCTTGGGAGTTTGGTAGGAGGCTAGGCACATTCATTCCCGATTCACTCATCAACATCACCATCATCCCCATCTGAGCTAGTGAATAGATCATACCATGTCTTGTTAACATTTTGCATGTCATTTTTATGCTACAAAAATTTCATATCAATGTCATGGAACATGAAACTCATGTAAAAATATTCATGTAGATTATACGTATACAAAATATGAATTACATGATCTGTGTTAAATCCGCTATTGAAATATGAATAATAAATTGAAACAAGACAGACTGATGCGTTTTTAGTAAAATTCGGATATCCAGGTAGCCGTTAGACTTAATCGGAACGTTTCTAACACAACACAATAATGTATTTGTCGAAATCCATTCAATATATATTTAATAAAAGGAATGACATTTAAAAATTAAATCTGTAAAACATTTGAAGGGTTTGTAATGTGTACCACGTGTTATACGCATAATATAAATTTTAATATTCACGTTGTTATTTATAGACAATATCCGAACAAAACCAAAGGAGCTTTAATTTTCAGACACGTTTACTTTACTCGCAAAACCCTTTTATTGACTTTAGAGCAGGAAGTTTGTTGGAAAACACAATAATAAGTGGTGATAATTTCATATGCATTAATAATTCATGTAACCTATTCATGTCTGGCCTAAAATCTCAAATTCATGTCATATTGCTTGTCCGTAATGCAAGTCATGTGGGCATGTCATGAATTCTAACATGACATGAAAATGTCACATTCATGTAACATGTTGTATTCACTAATCCGAGCGAAGAACGAACGAGAATTTTACATCAGCCCTTTTTGGGAATCATATAGAGGAAAAATGTCGCCGTTCCAATTTATCATTTCCTATTCTCAAGCTAGTTAAGTCACTGTTAACAAACTCCCGTTTTCTAAACCGCCAACAAAATGCGGACGACTGACTAACATTGTTTGAGTATGTGACACTCAGCTTCGTTTTACCATCCTATGTTAGAGAATCAATGCTATGTTATCCACAAACCTTCTTATTCTATTCAGTAAGTCAAATACATTCCATTTCTTGTTCACTTTGATATATAAAGAAATAGGCATTTAGCTCGACACCGTGTCAACTCAAGTCACGTGAAGTTTTATGCTTGTATGACTACACAATCCATATCCTTCCTTCGTTGCATATATAGAGCTTATATGAGAATAGAAGCTTTATTGCGCAATAAACATAATCACAGACACTCTGGTTTTATGCTTGTGTAATTGACTAACACTGGCCTAACTCTTTTGTGTTGCTGAAGCAGGCAAATACAAATAGTTATCGCGTCATCATTCTTCACTGTTTAGCTCTCAGCTGACGGAATAGCTCCGTCTTTAGTTAAAAGCAGTTTTATTTTTGAGCTAAATTGTGCAAAGATGTCAAATCGTCCACGAATGTACCCTAAATATGACCCACCTTGGGGAAAGGCTCAATCCCAACGTGGACCAACTTTTCGAGCTCAAACTGCCACATTTGTGGGCAGCCCAAGATCAAGGTAAATTTGCAATATATATTATAGCACTTAATTATAATATTACATTGGTAATATTAACTCTTTCCTTTCAGTGCTTCTAGTGGCGTTCCTTCAGGAGATATGGAGAGGTCAAGAGACTCAGGCGTAGGATTCAGTACCACTCGCTCCAAAATGAGGTAGACCCCTTGAGCAAGTACCCGTAACTCAACGCGAAGATGAACCTGGAATCCTACCATGGCCAAGGCAGCGGCTTCTTTGGCAAGAAAGAGTGAGTAATTTAACCTGGTTTTTAGCAAATAATTTTTTGATCTTTGCATTTCTATTAATGACGGTTTTAATTTTAATTGCAGGGCAGCACTGCCATGGAACAGGCCCTACGACGGCAGGGATGACTGTGTGGAAGCATGTCGGGCTATCTATAAAAGGATGGGAGGTGAGGAACAGGAAAGCCAAGCAGAACCCTTATCATCATCAAAAGACACTGAAAAGGGACCTCCACTTGTGAAGATATTTTTGCTTGATGATAGGATGATGTTAGTTTCTTGAAATAATTTCATTTTGCGTTTTATTTGTAGATGATTTAATTCTTAATTAATTTCTCATAGAGTTTTTGCAGAAAGAGTTGCGAAAACCCTTGGCTTTTCATCACAGCCGGTTTTCAGATCAAATGAACTGGATAAGGAAGCGCTTATCAAGAAAGAGGTGGCAGGATCGCTCCGACCACTGGTTTTGATTCTGATCAACAGGGACAACGGACGGAAAGGAAAAGTGGATCTCTTCTCATCGGAATATGGGAATCGAGGTAACTCGTAATTAAAAATAATATTAAAACCTAAACTTTAATTCAAAATGTGGGTATAATTGGATTACAATTCCTATATTCGAGAAATGATACCGCTACAAGAAGCCGTGGACTATGTCAAGTTAAAGTGGCCAAATCGGACTGCAGAGGGGCAAGAATTCATGACAAATTTATATGCAGAGATGAACAGGAGGCGCCCAAGTGAGTCCTATTGAGTTGTGAAGATAGTTAATGTGAAAACTGAGATAAATGTTAACTGACTGAATTGATTTTTAATTTTAGGTGGTTGCCCCTACTGCAAAAGGAAGGTTGCTTGCAAAAATGCAATAACCTGCTTGGCAAGTCTTTTGCCACACTACTAAAACTGGCTGGGTTGTGGCAAAATTTAAAAAAATTAATATTCAATTTTACTTTAATTCTTTTGTGCGTGCAGATATGTATTATTGAATGTGGGGGTGAAACCTTGATGAAGTTTCATAAATGTTAAAGATATCATATATGCTACGATGGTGATAGAGATTATTGGTTGCTGCACACTCAGGGCAGATTTTCATGGTTGCAATATTTACAATGAAATGTAGGAAAACAGCCGAATGTGTTTGTGCTGTATAACTGGAGCGACACTAGAGTAATTGCTGTGTACGGGACTAAAAATAAACCGTTTACTCAATACAAAGCCAATTCAGCAAAACGTAAATGCATAAGGATTAAAAGTGGCCTTTGACCCCAACTCCATAAAAACATTTCTTAATCAGCATGAATATAACCAAGAACTTTCAACAAGGGGATGAAACCATGTAGTAAAATTGGAACTGTGTACAATTTGTGCTCACGCAAAATACAAGGCATTCAAATTATGTTATACTGCTGAAAAAGTGAGGATAATATTATATCGTGAATATGAACAAGGCAGAAAAGTGCTGAGTATTTATTTGCTCAAAAAGCCACATGAAAATGCACCACTGAAAAGTTGAGCTTGGAGAGAAGTGAATGCATGTTGGGTTTGTTGTTTGCTCGGTCTCCTGCGTTTTAACTTAATGCGAGCTCAGCCTCAAAGGTTCAAGGTTGCGTGAGCATATTCACAAAATAATGCAGCGGTCGAGAAGGGGAGAGAATGGATGATGGAGTACACATTTTATATCTATAGTTTTACACATTTGTATTATGAAACTGCTTAAAAAGCGATTGCTGGTGGCTGATAAATATTATGTTCATGAAATTGCTCTTTGTAATTGCAAGACTTTGAAATAAACAGAAACATTAAAATTGAACTTGTTGCCTACTCAACTCCACCAAAACTGCTTACAAATATAACTAAATAGGTTTGATTTTTGACCTAATCCAGAGACACGTTTTTGAAAAGGAGGCAAACCATTTTGAATAATGTTTTAGAGAGGATGGGAATCACAAAGCTAGAAAGACCAGAAAAACGACAGCAAATACGGAGAGGATGAATCCCCAACTCAAGAAGAACGATGAAGTGTTGAGCATCCCACAGTAAAACTTGGCACCTGGAACCACCATGCGTTTAACGCCCCGAAAGGTACTCCGGGTTGAAAACGGAAGTCGGTTTTCCTGGACGCAAAAGGAAGTCCCATTTCGAAATTGGATGAAGTGGCAGGACGGCTTTCTGAGACAGGCAAGACAGTTAACATTATCCAACCCAACTCCACACTAGAAAAACAAATTCAATTATAAAATTGCAAATCCTTGGGATTAAAGGAGGATAATTAAACTCACCATTTTTTTCACTCGTGTTTCCATCTGCAGTAAATGCGAAGAGGATGGTACAAATCAGCAACATTTTAAGGCCAGACATGATGAGCATTCTACTTCGGAACCTGCTCAATAACAACAAAAATTGTAGGAAATGCACAGATATCCTTTTGAAATATGAAAAATTATAAAAGAAACTCACGTTTAATTCAAGTTTTAAAATATTATTCACTTTGGAAAGATTTCTTCACCAACTGAAGCCCTCTTGAAATGCCAAATCTCAAATTTTCAATGCAGAACTATTAAATTATGATGTTTATCACGCCAAAAGGCCTTTCTTTGAGCGAGATTAGTCACTTTCATTCATGCTGGTGGTGTGATATGATGACGAGGTTGGTAAAGAAATATAGATATGCATATGAAAAGAAACTTTGCAAAATAAGAAAAGTGTCTGGTGTTTTGCTGACTGAATAACATACAAATGACGTGGCTGGATGAGATATGAATAAAATGAAAGGATTACAATGAAATACGAGTGACTAACAAGCTTTATTCAATAAAAAAAATTAATGTTGGCTTACAGCCAATCCCCACGAATCCGTCGAGCCAGTCGGATATCTTTGGGTTGGATGGTCACTCGTTTGGCATGAATTGACAACAGATTGGTGTCTTCAAACAATCCAACCAAGTAGACTTCAGCGGCTTCCTACAAGAATGAAAATGATGTGAATTTATTAAAGATTTGATTTCGAAAACGGTTAAAATGTTTGTAAATTATATTACTAACCTGTAAAGCTCCAAGTGCAGCTGCCTTGAAACGAAAGCCTTTGTCCTTGTTTCCAAGGTCAGTCATCACTTCCCTACAGAGTCGTTGAAAGGGTAATTTTGGGATGAGAAGTTCCGTGCTCTTTTGATACTTGCGAATTTCTCTCAGAGCGACAGTTCCAGGTCTGAAAGAAAAAATGTAAATTTTAATAAAATTTATAATAAATTAGAATTTCTGATCGTTTAAAACTCACCGATAGCGATAAGGCCGTTTCGGCACTTCCGGTTGAGGAATTGGAATAGTTTTTGGAACTTCCGGTTGAGGAGGTGGAGTCTTCTGAACCACGTATTTCTGGAGCACCATTTCGACAGAGTTTTTCTTCCGTCGCTTGAGTCCTCCAGTAAACTTTCGGGCAACGTGTATCTGGTCCATTTTACTTTACACACCAAATAGTAATCAATTAAATTCGAAATTTATGCTAGTTGACAAAAATCAAAAATGTTGCAAATCAAGGATAATGGCAAAAAACACAGATTATCAGTTTGTCCCTTTTGTATTGGAAAGACGGATAAAGAAAGCATATATGGATCATATAAGCATATATATAGAAAGACGATTAAAGCATATATCTTTGTTAATTTATATATCTATAATCATATCATGCACAATGGTTAGCCGTTGCAGACAATAGTATCTCTTGAGATTGTAAAGTATGGGCGAAATTGTACATGCAAAACGAGAATGGATAACCAGAAGATCACTATCGCAAAGAATAAGTATATAACGTGGGACAAGATTGAAGCTAAAGCATAGCACGGTAGTTGGTTATGTATAATTTTAACGGAGCAGAGCGTATTTATTCACGCTGTGGTTGAGTTGAGGGTGTTGCAATATAGCAAAAGAGGAATGGTATGATTCAGTCACACAAGTTTTCAAGCAAAGGGAGATCAACAACTGGATAAGTGACCTGTAACCATTCAGTGATTTCGATTAGTAAATGTGAGAATGCTCATTTTTTGTAATGAATTACCGTAAAAGCTTTCATACCTTGTCACTTGGATTTAAACGCAAGCATTTGGGTACATGAACCTTCAGTTGATATCGTTGATATTTGTTAAGATGTGCATTGATAACCATAAGAAACTGCAACAAAATCATACAAGGAGGAGTGCTATTCTAAAATAGCTACAAATAACAAGTGTGAGTCATGGTTGTAACTCAGTTCGGAAGAGTGAAGAAGAAGACATAATATGCTTACTCAGCTCTGTTCAAGGTTATTCTAAAGCGAGCAGAAGCACAGCTATGTTATCACCAGGTTTTACGTAGTGTTGAGTAATATATAATATAAGAAGACAGCAAGAACTCATATGAAACATAGAAACGTTTCAGCATCAACCAAATGCTTCTTTCTATATGCAACGTTGGAATATGCGTGCATATCGAAAGAGATACTGACTAACTCTACTGAAAACCTGAAGGTAAATTTAAAAAAAATTGAAATCGTTCATATTTTTTAAAAATATTACCATTACCATAGTATGTATTTCTGTGAAGCTGTACTGGTCAAATCTGCCCATGGTGAAAGTTAGAACCAACTTTGACGAGAAATTGAACGAAAGGAAAACCGTTTCTGACAAGATGGTTTTATGAAATTACACAAGACCTTTTTTAGTTGGGTGAAAACAATTTCTCTACACAGCATTTTAACTGTTTATCATAATCTGCTTCCAATACGGCTGGAATAATTTTCAAACTTATTTCACGAATGTTGGCTTAGTACCGTAATGGAAATTAAAATTGGTTCGTTATTTACGCTTTCATTACACAGATTTGGTGATAAAAATTGAAATTCAAGTAAATTACAGCATAAATTTAATTCTTAGCTGTACCGCAAAATCAAATATTTGTGACAAGTTCGTTTAAAATTTTTTTCTGCAATCCCGGAGATTGATTGCAAAAGCCGGTTAAAGTACTGTTAATAAAAAATAGTTATTGCAATTATAAAAAATCATTCATTCAATTTCATAAACCGGTTTTGTCAAAACTTTGGTTTCGCATAGGTGATGGTTTTTTTTGTGAAAGTGGGGTCCAAACTGTCATCATAGGCAGATTTGATCTATGCTGCTCCACAAAAATAACCATCACGGTGTTCCACCTGTATCTTTAAAAATAACCTTATTTTTTAAAAAATCAACTCCTCTGGTTTTTAAAAGAGTTTGTCTCCTGTGCCTTTGCAACACAGTCTAGTGAACCATGACTGGATTTGCAATTATGCCAATGTTTAGGGCCGAGTCCAGTTTTAATTTTGTGGTTTGTCAGCTTTCAGCATTTGCAAACATATGGCAAACGACGAAATAAAAAGTAAATGATTTGAGTCTATATACTTTACATTACATGGTTGTATTTTTACCTTGAATTTATTTCAGATAACTTCTCAGCTCATGGATAAGAAGAAAACTGATGAAGATGTAGAATCGGCGAACACGCTCGATTACTGTTGGAACCTTATGAGTAGTATTAAGAGAAAATATGTGTTGTTAGCATTACTGGAAGTATTTAAAAGCACTTAACTCTATAATACAGTTCTGAGTTTTTAAATTCAACAAAAAAAAAGAACTGAAACACGACTGGAGTGAATAAATGTGCCTTTTATCGAGAAAAACCTGTGAGCTTTGATTTGCACGTAACAAAAACTATGCAATCATGTACTGAAAAACTAAAAATAATATACAGCTAGTAAAAACGTTATGCTCCAATATTATGAACAAAGTATGACAGCCCAGTAAGCCTGACATGCAGGCGCTCACGATTGTAAAAAAAGTGAATTCCGAATGGAGTCATGTAATATTTTATAAGAAAAATTTATTGTTTATGTATATCAATTTAACTCTCATTTAATTCAATATCAAAATCAAGTTTTAAAACTTATTTGTTCCATAAATCACTTCATCTGGCTTCAATCAGCGTTTCCTTTTGGCACTCTTGGACTGTTCAGATGTATCATCATTTTCAGTGGTATCCGGAGGCGTTTGAACACCACCAATCGCTTCAATGGCCATCTGGGTTATCTCAGCTTGGTGAAGCAAGGAGAACTGTGCCACTTCTCGGATCTTCTCCAGTTCCACAATTTTGGCATTTTGCTCCAAATTATACTTGGCTAGCGTTTCCACACGTTGTGCCAGATCTCTAACAGTAACATCCTGCTCTTCCTTGTCCGACTTCAGTTGACAGTTCTCGGACTTCAGTTCCAAGTTCTCGGACGTGAGTTTTGCATTTTTGGAGCGTAACTTGACCAGCTCCTTGGTCAGCTACTTGGCCTTCTTTAAAAAGCACCGAGAATCATCCATCCTGATATTATTGAGAACCTGAGAATTAACAAAGAAGAAAATCGTTAAATCAATATTCACATTAAACACACAGAGTTGACAACGGGCCTTGAAATTATTTTAAATGAGAGGAAACAGTGCGACAGATAAAAATCTTGATAAAAACGTTTTTGAAGAACCCACCTTTATTATTGTTCTGTAATCTCAAAAACTTCTCGACAATCGTACACCCACGCCGGAAATTAAAATCGGAAGTATTTTGAGGTATAAGTTTAATCAGTGTATAACTTCTTGTGACGAAAAACAAATCAAAGCAGCTGAAGCACAATCATCAAAAATTGATGTGTATTGGTTTTGCAAAGAAGTGAATGTGATTTTGCGAGTGTATCATTTGCATGTGTTGTATACCATGTAAGGGATTTCAAACCATTTCGACTGTTTTCGAATTTCATGGTTTGAACTGAAAGGTTGCTTGGACCTAATATAAAGACAATAAAAATTTAAGCAGAAAGCAATCAACATAAATTTGGGTAACGTGAGACTCTTCTGCTGGGGCGACCTGAAAGTAATTCGACGGAAGTCGATTTACTCATTCATTGTTTGCCCTAATGACCTGAAATTTGGTGTGTAGACTCACAAACCGATTCCCCAGGGGGGATTTTTGACCGCTCTTTGAAAAACGATTTTGGACCGAAAATATGGCTTCTCCAAAAAAGCGTTATTGCGGTTCATACTACTTCCCTTAGGGCTTGCAAGCAAGTCAATTTTAGTTAAACTATGATCGTTCATAAAATTAAGCCCGATTCGATTTTTGACAAACGGTCAAAAATCCCCACTGGGGAATCGGTTGGTGAGTCTACACACCAAATTTCAGGTCATTAGGGCAAAAAATGAATGAGTAAATCGACTTCCGTCGAATTACTTTCAGGTCGCCCCAGCAGAAGAGTCTCACGTTACCCAAATTTATGTTGATTGCTTTCTGCTTAAATTTTTATTGTCTTTCTAATAAGCCCCAATAATCTTTCGTTTCGAAACATGAAATTCGAAAACGGTTGAATTGGTATGAAATTACTTATGTATAAATCAGTATAGATACCTAATTTCCTATAAAAACGCTGAGTATGAGCATTATGTATCTATATATTTGCTCAGCGTATATGCTCCAGATACTTGGCAGAAGTATAGCAGTGTGAAATTGTACAGAATTTATCGTGAAACGTTGAGGGTATGGAGAGCAGTTTCTCCAGGAACAGAAGAGTGTTTCTCTTGTGTGTATTCGGTACATGCTTGTTGTTATGTGCAATAGGGACAGTTCATAACAATGTGGACGAAAAACAGGTAAAGTTATATTGAATAAAGGTTGTATAATATTAATGCTTAATCAAGTCCTTACTTGTTAAATTGTTGCTTGTATGGCTTTTACCTCTAAGCTCCTACGAATGGTAAGGTAAAACAATAATTCACGAAAACTCAGGGATGCATTGCGCAACAACTGCAAATTTCTCAAATGAATGTATATTGTGTGTGGCATGCAATTTAAAACCATGATGAAAGAATGAAAAAGTGTATGAATGTAAAGATAGCCTCATGCGTTTACAATGTTAGGTGTGCTTTGGTTTTGTGGTACGTTTCGTAACTTAATGCTAAGTCTTGAAAAACAACAACAAACGAAAATTAATTAACATGATATTGTATGCACTGTGCAAAACGATTTAGGTTATAGAAAATTACATTAACACAAACAAGTGCACATTCTATGCACAAAAAACCCCGAACTAGGTGATAACTAAATATTTTGTTTTCATATTATGCATGGAAAATAAACTAGTGGGTTTACTCGCAACGTATAAAATTTAAATGGAGATTTATTTCTGAATATTTACTTGTTTCCACATTAGAGTAGTTAGAGTTTCTTACAATGTTTTAATCTAAATCGGCGATCCGCTGTCTGAATTGCTCTCGCTGATCCTCTGCCTTTTCTTCCAATAAGGCATTTTTGGCACTTAGGACTTCCCGGAAGTCCTCGAAGGCTTGAATTGCCATTTCAGTGTTTTCGTGGAGCTTTCCCACGCAGTCTTGGCCATTTCACGGAGCTTCTGCTTATCTTGAAGGGCCTGGGCCTTGAGGTTGGCAATTTCCAGCGCCCTTTCTTGTTTTTCCTTCTGCAAGTTTTCTACTTCTTTCTCTGATTTCTCAACTCGTAATTGAAACGCAGCATTGTCGGCACGCAATTTCTCCACTTCTTTCAAGAGAAAGTGTGCGATGTCCAAGCTTCGGGTGTCAGTGGGGGGTAGCTGCTGAGCCATTTTGTGATTAAATTACAACCTGAAAATCATTGAAATACACAAAAAATCTAATAAGTCAAGGATCACAAATACTTTCCCCAAAAACTCATGATGCAACTTTATTCATACTTATTACTTTTCTCACGTTTCATATCAGATTATTATTATAGTTTCCGTCAAACCTTACCTTATAATGGATTAATGAATGAATTAGTAGTTGCTTTTATGTTGTCACACTACAACCTCTTGCTTTTATATTGGTTTGATTTATAAGCCAAGTTCGTTAACCACAATCGCTTTTAAAATGATTCCCAACTCCCGAACCAAACAAAACGGACTGAACTGTTTTTCTAACCTGATCAATTTTTAAATAACAAAATATATTGTCACAATACAGTAGTAACTGCCGCCGTAAGGAAACAGTTGTCAGTTTGAAGCTTAAAGACAAAATTGTCGGTTTGAATATCTCCGTTCTCGTCACCTCGGTTCAAGATGCCAACAAAAAGCATCTTATTAATGTCATTTTGCTGGTGTGTCCCAATGCATGCGGATGGTGATGGTATACTCTCGTACTCGTATATAGGTCGATGCCAAAAATAGTATGCATTTGCAATTGACTTAATATTAATATACCAAACTAAAGAAGGGTATACTCCTTCAGTATTTTTCCAATCCAATGTGCTTGCAAATTGGGTATACCCTTTTGCACATATTGTTCAGGTTACGTTTTTGTTACTATTTTTCTTTCTGTTCATTTTTAAAATTCTCAATCGACATTAATGAACCTTAGCTTATTAACTGCAGTCGAATATTGTAGCGTTATGGGTGAATGGGGAGTAAGAGGAATGGGTATTGCGTATTTTAAAAAATTCCTATGTGGTATGATAAACGGGTTTGAACAGAATAGTGCGCATTTTTCACCCATTGAACTTGTGTTATTATGTTTCAATGATTTGATTTTATGAAGCATTTAAATTAGTGAGCATACCATCATCATCAAACAAAGATTACGAACATTATTCAACTGCAGTAGTTGAAAGTGAATCTTGAATGATCCTAAAGCAATCAATCCAGTCAGCAACCCTATACTTGATTGGATACGCGGTGTAATAATATAATTGATAATTTTTGTGTTGAAATGAAAATCAAAGATAACAAAAATTTAAAAATGCAACAACGAAAGAAAGCAATGAATCTATGCTAGGATTCCAATAGCTATTCATTTCATACTGCAAAAGAAACATTTTCAATATGAGTGTAGCGTTTAGATGAGTGTTGGGTTTTGATATTCGTTAGTAAGCGTATCATATCCATGCTATATATGCATATATTTATCCGTTCACTTTTTATATAGGCTGACGCAGTTTGCATTAAGCTGGACATGAAAATTTGTGCAAAGTATACTCCTGAATGTTGGTGAATATTTCTGTCCAAATAAATTAGTATATTCTTCGACACTAACACTTTATATTAGCACAAACGTTTTATGCAATTGAACAGAATGGTATGAAGATTTTAGTCGCATGTACATAATCCCAGAGTTGTGAGAAGACAAAGCTGGCAATAATACTTTAAAGCATTGGGTTTATCAAGAAAAGTTTACTCAAGAGTAGGGCATGAATATTCATTCTAATTCACTTTCCTGAGCTACTATACTAGTCATACTAACTAGCTAGTGAAAAATGTCGTAATACTCTTACTGGCTAAAAATGCTCTTTGTAGTTTCAATGCAGTACATTATCATGCTCGAAATGTAAATAAATGCTTAGACAATTCAAATGAATGGGTTAAAAACTTACTAGTCAGATTGCTAAAGTTCTTTAACTTGTTGGAGTTTTCTTATTAATTACTACGAATTCAATTTAATTGAAATAAGATAGGAAATCCAATAATATTACGCAACGGTTTAAAGTTAAAACACGAAAGTTTTTTGTTAATTATGAACAACTCAAATTCCAAGGTTGTACATCCATCTCCTGGAAAATCTATCTGGGATTGACATGTACCTGGTTCATATCTAGTTGAGAAAGCAAATGTATGTGAATTAAAATCAATACTATTACTCTCGCCTGTTTTGATTTTGATGGAAATATTAAAATTTGTTGGTTCTCGCAGGGCAAAAATTACATTGCTATTTTTTAAATTACTTACGATCAGCTATTGCTAAGAGTCCTTGAGCAGCTCGTTCAATGTTCATTCCAATTGCAACATGCTGCATTCCCATTTCTAGGAAATTCCTTGCTTTCCACTTGTTTGCCTCAGCTTCAGCTGCATTCGCCTTTTCTAATTTCAACTTTTCTATAACTTTAAGCCTTTGTCGAGCAATATGTTGATACCGTTTTGACCGAGCCATCGTGCCCTTCAATTTCCTTTCAAGGGCCTTTCCCCTTCGTTGTGAACTTTTTTGTTGCTGTTCAAGCTCTTCAACCTGATCCGAAAATATGCCCAGCAAGCGTATCAGCTTGATAATCTTGGAATTCTTCTCCTTATTTTCGTTTTCCAAGTTTCCGTTTCTTTTCCGCAATCTTGCGTTTTCCTCTCGCAGTTTTGCAATCTCCTCGGCCACTTCCATATCTAATTACAAATACAGGGAATTCACAGTAATTAAATCTGAGTTGTTACAAGACTACTTATTGTATTTTTATTATATGAAAGTTTCGCTCACTTTTTGAGTGTTGATCTAGCGGAAATAATTCTTGTAGGTGTGTAACTTGCTACAGCCAATGTAAGTTCAGATTTTAAAATACGCAAAAACTTTCTCTTTGCTCAAATTATCAAAAAAGTATGCCACAGTTACAAGTCTATCAAAATTTTGCAACTAAACGCTGTTGAAAACGGGATTTATTCAATTTAGTTGAAGTGAAAATGTCGGTTTTTTATTTAAAAAATTGTCAGTTGAAAGACCACAAATTCTGGATGATAATGTTAAAATGAGATGGCCTTTACATTGGATGGGATACAAGTACAGTCAGCTCGTACTTGCACGCTCAATCTCAACTAAATGCGTCAACCCAGAGGCCAGAAAGGAATAGCTATATCATGATAAAATACAAAGTGTATTGCATTGAAGTACGTATACTGTACGATGGAAATGTTCATATTATGTTTCCTGGCTTTCATTTTGACCAGGGTTCAACTCAGCCACGGCTATGATAAGCATACTACTGAAAAGCAACTTAAGTGTAGAGATCTAACTGTTGCCAGCATAAATAGCTCTCCATTCCAAAGAAGGAGTTATTTCAGATAACTTCTCAGCTCATGCATAAGTGATGAGGTTGGAAAAGCAGGGAAAAAATCTACTTGACGACTGCATTCGTATACATATACATAGTTACATTTTTTGCTAACTCAAGTTGAGCTATACTTACTCTCAAGATGCTAATCACATCATGGAGAGGAAGACGCTCTCCTGTATAGACAGATCAATACGTAACTTTTGGCAATAGAATAAGTTCTGGCTTAGCCGTTTTCATCTTTCGTTTAGACAGATATCCGTGTCATACAGAGGCTAGGTTGAGACAGATACCTGACTTCTTATTTACGTAGCATGCTTGCTTATTTATTTGATCTCTATACAAAACGAGAATAATACACAAGGGAGAACTAGGCTTGTCGTGCTCGCGTTCCAATCGATTCAATCCATTCTTCAAAGATCATGCACGGAAAACAAATCTTACCCTTGCTCTACATTCTATTGCAACCACACTAACCAGGGTGCTGCGAGTTGGCTAAATTAATAATTGTACCAAAACACATTGTCCCATGCTAGCCATATTTAACCTAACACACACATACAGTTAAATCGTGTCTCATCGTGGGGCTATATGACTTAGTATTACCTATGCATTTTAGCAACTTGCATTGCCCTGCATCAAATTTTGCTAAATTGTTTGAAAGAAGTATTGCTATGCAAATGAAATGAATAGGTGCTCACAAATGTCAAAAGTCAAAATTTTATGAATTCATATGTATTCAAGTGTATTCGTATGTATCAACTTCAATAGGTAAATATTATGGGTTATTTTAAAGTTTTATTTCATTAAGTTGCAATCCATTAATTTTCATGAAATTTCTCATTTCTAGTAAAAACTAATAGCGATAGTACAATAAAAATATGAATGATACCCTTAGACACAGAGGCATGAACATGTTTAATTTTTATTCCTATCTTAATTATTTTTATATATATAATTGCTCATTTCCTTTTTTTGATTGTCATTTACTCATATTATTATAAGATTCAAAACTGACTTAAAAATTTAACTTCAAGCGTAGAAAACGTGTTGCTTGCTTCATAATATGGCATGTTTTCAGTTCCGTTTTGGCTGTTCAGGTTCCTCCGAATTCTCAACAAGCTCCTTATCTTCATTCTCTTCTGCTTCCTCATCATCCGAAGTTAGGGTGATAACTTCAACAAGCTTGTCTTTGACCACTAGCTCCTTTTCCTTTAATTTTAGCTCCTCAAGTAGGAATTGGACACGGGATGATTGTCTTCGCGTTTCCTCCTTAGACTCATGGAGCTCATTTTTCAATTTAAAATTCTTGTGGATTAATCGGAGCAGACACGGGTTTGCACCACCTAGGGAGTTAACCTTAGAGCGTAATTCGGTATTTTCCGCTTCCAGTTCGGTTACTCTCGTGTCCAAATGAGAGTTTTCAGCCTGAAAAGCTGAAATTTCAATTGCATTCAATGTCAAGATCTCGTTACAAGGAACAAATACAAACGACAGGAGCCACCTCCACATTTCCCCCTGAACCACAGCGTCAAGTCAGCAAGCTCTCACTGTAAGCGCAATGTTGAAAGGATATGTTTTAACAAGTCATGCTATCGAACTTGTGTGCTAAACTCGCTAAATATAGGCGCGTGCTTGTTGAAATCTGCGGTCAGCATGAATAACTTTGGGAAGCGTTTTTTATCCATGTCGTTTATTTGGTGATGTAAAGTAAAACACTCAAGTGCATATGTGCATATTATGTAATTTATGCTGTGTTTCATCTCTATTTTGTAATTTGCAACTGCAACGAATGAATTTTTATGAAGTAAGTGAAGTATGAAAACTATTTATTGAAACATCTTCGTTAAAAAAATGTCTAGATACATTTTGACTGATTTTTATTTCTCATAAAATATATAAATTCACAGAAAAATGTAAATTTAATTAGTTCCCTGGTCACGAACCTGGGGCGTTATAGAAATTAAAGGTGAAATTATTGCCTGAGTTTAGGTTGTTTAGATAGTTTAGACTGAAATAAGTTTAGTACGCTGAAAATTTGCATTTGATTTCATTTAGCGTTGAGGTCCACAAAGTTCATAATAAGCCCACTATCTATGTACTTACTTATGCGTACTACATAAACTAATCTCTAAACTTTAGAATAAGTGATTTTTACATTATGATATATCCAAGTCCAAATAGCTCTACGTTTCAATATAGGTTTCATATCTCATTTTCCAGTGATATTTTTACATTCCAATGCATTCGTGCAGGGCCGTACCTAGGTTTGGTCCGGCCTGGACCGAAGAAATTGTACGGCCTTCCCATTATTAAAATTTTTTGCGCTTCATGTAGCCAAATCTTTTATTTTGAAATCAAAATTTTAGCTGTACTCTTACTCCTCAATGATCAGTTTACAAATCCAACAAAAACGTTTAGAACTAACATGCCCAGTCAGTTGTAACAAAATCAAAATAATTTATCTAAGAAAAATTGTGAGCCGGAAACTTCAGATTCTCAATCGCAAGATTAAGATTCGGAGCTTATACTTAAAGGTAATTTGTGTAAACAGAGGGGTTTCAATCATACCCTCACGTTCGCCATTTCGAAATGAATGTTAAAGTTAAGAATTTAAGTTTTCCCAATTTCTTTCATTGTCAATTGCTTGCAATCAGTTCAACTGATAGTGCCGTAGGGATACTGGAGCAAGGTGGAGTGGTCGCTCCAGGCCACCTTTTTCTTTAATATATTAGGCAACCCTTTTCTTTAAAAAATGGGACTTTTAGCACATTTGGTTGCAAAAAAGGTGAACTTTGTAAAACATTTTACGTTAAATATAATCAATTTTCTCATTTTCATACCAAATATATGGTTAAACCTATCTAAAATTGCAAAATTTGGCTTGAAAGCGCATTTTGCAGGTATTTTAAATTAGGTGGCACCAGGCCACCCTTTTGCTTGTTACTACGGCACTGATCAGTTGGCAAACTCATTCCCGAACATATCATGGTGCTCCAACACAATTGCGTTTACAATTGTTAACTGAGAAAGTGAGTATGTGAACCTTAAAATCTCGAAACCGATATTTCGGTTTTATAAAATTCTGCATTCTGTACTGCAAATTTGGATTCTCGAATGCGGTTCTTGCATTGAAACTTATTGAATGATTTATTTCAAATTTTTACCTCTCAATTGAATAGGATTTCGATTCTCAATACTTTAAAATAACCAAGGTCATTCCTTCAAAGTTATTTTCTTTCAGGTAATGCAGATATTTTTGGATTATTTATTTATGGAAATATGAATGTGTCGCTGTTAGCCAACTTTTCATTAAATTCCATATAAATAGTGTTCAGTGCAGTGTACACGATGAATGCAAAAATGGAATCACATAATGTAAGGAAGGAACTTCCGTTAATTTAGAAACCATCATTTAATTCCAAAAACATGGGCATTTTTTGAAGTCAAATTACTTTCTGTAATCAAGAGAATCTTGTCATATATAATTTCAAGTTTTTAAGTAAAAACAAAACCAGGCAGCGGTTTGATATTGTTTTCGAATCTTTTAATAAAAGTTCAATAGAAAAACTGCGTTTTCGTAACTTGTGATGTTGTGATTCATATTTTTCTAAAAGTTTAATCTTGTTAACTACTTGCTTGTATTTGAAGAAAACGACCTTTAGCTTTTTCGGTGCCCGTTTTAAACTTGCTTAAGATGATAAACTTCCAGATTATGTACCCATGATACTAGCATCGAATGCCATAATTCCAAATCGCCAGTAGAACCCAGACTCCGAGATTAGTATTCAATGCAAATTTACTAGGCTCCCATGTTTTATAATACGCATTTTGAAACATTACTGCGACGTATTTTGGGAGTCAGGGGATACTTCCCCAATGACAACGATGTATCGTAATTTTAATTTGCATTCTGAGGCATAGATGTAGGTTGTACCTTGGGAGCCTTGTACTTTTATAAGCAGACATGGAAGAGAACTATGGTGGTGTATTTACGGTTGAAGAGGCTAATATAAATAACACCTTAGCTGATAATTATCAGATTCTCGTTTACTATATGCTCGATTACCGATAAAAGTACTTTGTAGATCACATTTGAAACCAATCTTTTTAAATTAGGACTGAAATCGTCAAGGAATTTGCCAAGCTATTTTATAACTCATAATGTATGAATCTCAATTTCGTCTTTGATGCAATATGACATTAAAAAACGACCAGAAAAAATTGGGATGTTATTCAAAACATCTACTTGTTAACTTCAATTCAAACTGCCGTAAGAACGATTGAATCAATTTTATACCTCCATTCTTAACTTTGGATAGAAATTGTGGAGCATTTTCCAGTTACATATTATTAAACTAAGTAGATAATTCACGTTACGGCATTGATTTAAAGAAACTTAAATAAAAAAGCCAGGTGTTGGCTGCCGGTCGCGGACCTGGACGGCGAATGTGTTCTGGCTGTCCGTCGCGGCGACTGGACGCGGCGGTGGTCCCAGCCCTTGGTCTAACGCTAAGCTAAACCTTGCGCCAATCCAGAAATAATTGTTTTATGTCAATTGATGAACAAGAACATAACGTTCAAATAACTTGCAAGCTTTCATGCAAACTGCGACAGCTTTATGCATTGTATACGTTCAATATCAAGATCTCAAGACGAAAAGATAAAATGAAGAGACTGGAGCCACCTTCACATACTCTTCCAGAAACAGTGCCAAGTAGCAAGCGACCTCTTCAAAAAAGCACAGTGGTTGAAGGAGACTTTCAATAATTTTTCTAATGAGCTTCTACCTTTAAACCTGTGTGTTAAACACCCAAAAGATTTTGCCGTAGTGTGTACTCATTGATGGAACTGCAGCCATCATGAATAACGCTAAGAGTTTCTTACATTCTCGGCATGTCATGTGGTGGTGGATTATAATATTTGAAAAGTATGGATGAAAAATAAGTTTGCAAAGCTAATCCATGCATAATGCAGGAGTGCAATTTTACATGCAGCGTTGGTGCATATTATCCATTTACCCAAGTGACCTACATTTTGCTTTAAACTAATCTACCCTAATATTTCTCCTCAGTCCAAATTTAGTATGCTTTGAGTTGCCACAGTTTAATTTTTTAAGAAATGTTTTTAAAGATTTTTATTTTGAAAGTGATCAATATGTAAACAAAAAGCTCAGGTTTTTAATTATCCGCTAAAAAACCTATATAATATTTAAACTTACAAGAACTCCAATCACACATAACTTTCACCTTTTTTCCATAGTTGTAAATGAGTTTGACTGTATCACGTTTCTACATTTTAAGTATTTGGAAAATATCTTAAAACTAAACCAAATTAACACCCTTGCCATTCTGTTCATCAGCCGGTTCGAACCCACTATTTCCACGGGCTTTTCCCCTACCACCCGATACTTCTATTCATTCTTCTACCCCGTACACTCGAATTATGGTAGTAATTTGGATACTTGCTTTCATATTTAGTCTTTGTGGTTGGTCGTAAACATGATGTAGAGGATATGGATGAGGTGTCATCATCATCATCATCCTCAAAAGTGAGAGAACTTGGTTAATATTCTGTTTCCCTGTCAAACACTGGAGTAAAGAAAAAAGCCGTCATCTTCTGTGAAACAATATCCCCTTTAGTAAAAAGTTTAAATCTATACGAGTACAAATTAGTATTTGTTTTGTTAGAAAATTAAAAAGAACCGATTAATTATTCAAGTCTGTAACTGAACACATAAGAAGTTATTTCGTTCGAAACTGCTACTCAGTAACCAATGGGACCCGGATGAAGTGAACTTTGAATAGCTGTCGGGTTATTAAATAAAAGTCAACAAAATCACCACGCGTTTGCAAAATAATTTATTTTGAATTTGGTTTTGCAATTTACAATGGAATACCTTTTTTCTCCAACACGTTTTTGCAGTATGAATGCGATGTATAAATGATTCAAATGCCAAAGCTGCCAAATAGTGTAGATGGGATGTAAATAATAATTTTTAAGTCGATGGTAGCATGGCTTATTTAATATGAATGACAACTTTATGTGGATACATAACAATAAATGCTTTAATTTACCAATTGCATTAACCACAGAAATCTGAAGGTGCTCTATAATTATAACTACTAAATCGTAAGAATTTACTTTTAACCCTTATTGGAAGACTTAATTGGAGTCAACAAAAATACTGCGTAAACTTTCAATACAAATTTAAATAGAAAAAGAAACAATGATAATTGGTGTAGAGCCCTCTTCTACTTCCCGAGTTCCTCTTCCAAACGAGGCTTTTTAAACGGGGGCTCATCATTCTCAAAGTCAAGCTCGTGGTTGGCACGACATAATTTCCTCTTCTTTTCACCGGAAACCCCCATCGGCTGAGTTGGCCCAAGGAGGCTCTTCAAAGCAGACACCTGGCTTTCCAATCCCTTTATTTTCATCTGAAAAAATTCGGAACGGACTTTCATCTCCTCGTTCAAATGTTGTCCTTCCTCCAGTTTTTTGTCCGGAATTGGAATTAGCTCCTTGAACTGACGATGCTCATTCCTCTGCTGGGTCAATCGATTGATCCCTTCCAACATGATGTTGTCATTTTTAATTTCCTCTTGCAAACGAGCCAGTTCTCTCTCATAATGTCGTAGATTTGCATGTAACGCCTCCATTCGCGGGTCCGGTTCAGTATTTCTACGTCGTATACGGGCTCGAGCTTCTTCAACAAGCTTTTGAACTCTACTATCTTCCCCATCCATGACGATTAGAATCTATGGAATTATAAAAAACCAAGCTACTTTACACCTTAATTTTAAATAAATTTTAATCAAAGTTTGTTTTAAACTATTTTCTAATATTTGTGTACCACTGTTATTTTGACTTCTAGAAGAGCAGTTTCACTCAAAATAATTTACACAACTGAAATAACCTCTTTGGTTTCTCGATCCAAATTTGTAATAATTAAGTCTAGCGGAACTTGAACGAAATTAAAAGTTAAAAACGGTAAAGATTTCCTGTGAAGTGTACGGATCAGATGCTTGTGTTTATAAAACTCCTGGATTGTAGCAAACCTTGTCAAGTCTTCAAGCAAACTGCGGATGCTGTATACCAATGCAGTGCAATATATCTATGTCCAGATCATAACCCAAGAGATTATAGTAAAGAAGCTTGAGCCATCTTCAACTAATCTTCCAGAAACAGCAAGCAAGCTCGCCTGTAAAACTTGGTGGTTCAAGGATATGTTCAAGTACTTCTTCTGACAACGCTTCTGCTATTACGTCATGTGCTCAACACCAAACTTATTTGGTCGTAGTATTTGCTCATTCATAATGAATAACACCGAAAATTGAATGCATGCAAACTACCTCTGTAACCAAACTCCTTTCCCTTTCTTCTTATGATAAGTACGGCTCTTTTTGAAACTCGTTCTTTAGTCTAGTCAGTTTTTGGGAACAAGTGTTACGTTGAAAGAATGCAATTCCCATTTACACCAGCTTTCACTGGTTAACGATCTTTTTCATTGCGAATAACGACAAGTCATCATGAGGAATAAAATGTCTTTTCGGTTCTTAAACATGAGACTGTCGAGTATTATTATTACTCTATTAACTGTATTACTGTACTATTAAAAGTTAACTGTATTATTAAAAGTTTTAACTATTCAAAAAAATAACACAAATAAATATGTTGGAAATGGAAACTTACCAATAGGAAGCATATTCAGTAGCTTCAAGTTACTTCCCAAATTAGCCTCCCTTTTAGAATTTAACTACAGTCGAAACCTTAAATTTTATTTTTTACGAGTAACTTTGTAAATGAGTGTAGTTTTTAAAGCACAAAATAAAAAATAATAATATTGTATATTATCACCAGAGCAAGCACAACGAGTAGAGGGAAGAGTGACTGTTGGTCTGGTTATTTTGCCCACGGTGCCAATTCTTCTTGGCTTGGCCTGGGCAATCTGAATCTGCAAAATGCACAATCCGCATCTCTTCATCTAAACCAAGAAAAGCATATAAACCTTATACGGTGAAAAACATAAATACAATAAGAGCAATGCAGTGCTACTATACATATTAGCGAAGATCTGAAACCAAGTATTAAGAGCCATCTTCACTGATTCTTGTGGAACCCTAATGCCGAGAACCTTGGCATCAACACTTTGTTCTAGAAGAGGAAGAAGTAGCGGTTCTTGGATTCCCATGATATTCATTTGTATCCTTATTTTCCATACGTGAAAGGAAGATCCCAAATCTACCCAGCTCAGCATCAATTCCTGTCCATTTCCCATCACGATCGGTATATCTCCTTTTATTATTCGTTCTCCAGTCTAGTTTTTGTAAACTATTCCTATCCTGAACGTATGAACTTTCACAATTTTTTTGATAATTTACGATAAGTGCAAAGGCATTACGAGGATAAAAACTTTTAACACTATTTTGAAAAGGAAATGGGGCTGTCAACTTCAACTCTGAATCTTACCAATGATCCCTGTGCTCATCAGATTTTGGGCTGACACTCGGTGAAAATGTGAACAGAAATGTGAAAGCTTTACCACCACCTCTTCATTGAATTTAATCCTGGTATCAAAACTCTAATGTGAATCGAATCATAAACTTTATTATCATAGTAATAGAAACTGCAAGGACAAAAAATTGCAGTGAAATTGAAAAAGCCTTATATTGAGGAAAGTAATAATTTTAATTTAAAACAATTCCCCTTAAAATAATCATAAGAAAATATTAGCTGGCCCATGGATGTTTATAGTCGTTACGGGACCATAGGTAACTGGTCTCATCAACAACTTTTGGTAACTGTTAACCTCCTGCACATAAGTAGGTCCGATTGGTGGCTGCCTAGGTGGCTGTGTTTGGAGTTGGCGTGGACGGTTTGGTCGATGAGAAAGCCGTTGATTGGATGGGTGACAAAAATTCTCATAATTCTCTGTTGAAAAGGGAATTCCATTAGCAGATGGCATTAACTCCCTCACTGGGGGTTGCGGGTGGTTTCCATAGGAATATGGATTCCTTCTCCGTTGTAAAGAACGATTCGAATGTCTACGACTTGTCCGCTTAAGTGGGGGAGGTATCTCACCCCTAGTTGAAGTCCTCTGCGTTGATAACTGTCGCATATTAGACGAGGGTGGGGCAGATGGCCCAGCAACGTGAACCACAGGATTCCCAACGTTGCGAATACGTGATCGATATTCTTCACAACCACCTCGTGGTGTTTTGCGCACTCTACTTCGAGGAGGTGTTAAAGAATTCCCACTCCGTCTTCCTGCTTTTTCGTTCCGTCGTCCTTGTTCGGTTGGTGCAATTGGTGGTGCACTCTCATCATCTCAACAGATGAGTACCAATGGTGGAGACATTTTCTGTAAACCAGAATGAACTGTATTAGTAAAAGTTTTAAATATTCTAAAACTAAAACCAATGTTTGTTGTTGAAATTGGAAGCTTACCAATAGCCGAGTATTCATTAGCTTCAACAATGAACCTCCTACTAGAATTTAATCACAACCGACACCTTAAATTTCCTTTTTTGTCGAGTGGTAATCGAGTTCTGATAATTTTCCCTATGATGCAGTTCCCATTAGCGTGATTGTGCAATCTGAAATTATGTAATACTCGCAATAATTGTAATGGCTAATAGATAATAATCGTTAATTTTCAATTATTATATAAACCCGATCTTAATTGCAAATGTTAGTCTAGACTGTGTACCAGGGGTCCACAATCTTTTTTTTACCCGGGCACGCTAATTGTTAAAATCCATTAAAACCCAGTTTTTTTCAGGAGCCCGAGGAAAACCCGGGTTTTCTGAAAATGTAGCGTATTATTTGCTCAAAGCTCCATCAAATTATGAGTGATTATTGCACTTTTGTCTTGATATCAAACTAGTAATCAGCGTTTATGGATATTTTTCTGTAGGTCACGAAAGCGACAATGAATAAGGGCCCTGCTTGTCTCTACTTTTTAAAGGGACCCAAAGAGGAACAAGAAAAGTGTGGGACAAAGAGAAAAATGAGCAGCATTCCAAGTCAGGAGGTGTAATGAAAGTAGTCTCTTCTCAAGTGGTTCAAAAAGCTTCCTGGAATTGGAATGAAAACCGAGAAGCTGTCTTAAACGGTGAGTGCTCTCTTGATTTCTTGATGATTGGCAGCAATTGAGTCATTGACTTACCCTTCCCATGCTCATATAACTTTACTGATTTATTTCAGGGAAATATTGGAAAGCCAACCGAATCTCAACACAAGAAGGGGTAGACGAAGTGCTTCATGAATTCCCATTTCATCATTTGCCTTCATTTTCTGATCGATTCTCATTTGTTTCTAGAAGCACACATCGGAGGAGAACATTGAAAAAACTGTTACATAGTTTAACTTTCTGTTTAATAAATCAGTTTTCTTAGCACAAATTTAGTGTTTTCGATATATTCATGTACTTTATAATTTATTCATATCATATTTTTAATCCTACAAATTTACACACAGTTTTCTAAAGGTTTATTGAGTCGACTTGACATTTATTTGTAACCAAATCTTTCCCGTATTTAAATCATCACAGTACTTACAAACATAATTCATACAATCTACACATAGTACATGTTGATATGAGAATTTATATTTATTTTTGCTTTTGTTTTGATAAATTTACTGCTGAGTGACTGATGACGATTAAGTATATCAATAATAAATTAAGGAATCAAGTAACAAGAAAACCTCCGCGAATTTAAATTATTTTACGTGCCTCTTTGCAAGTTTTTAAGGTTTATGTATGTATGCTAAGTGTTAATCAGTAGCGAGTTATCTTATCGTAACTGTGTTTTAACAAAATGGTTAGATTGATTTCTACTACACTATTACTAGAGTTGTTCATCGTATGTATATACATATTTTTCTAGCGCTATCGGACCGAAGCCAATACTTGTATGAGTATGTTTGGTCACAAATAGAGCAGTTTAAGCCCATGTTGAATTTCATATTTTACATATTTTTGTTTTCCTACATATTTCATATGTAGTTATAAATTTTGCTTTTTTTCTTGATTTTGACCGTTATTTAGTTAATTTTGGTCATTTTTTTATGATTTTTCGTCTTTACATTAGACAAAACTATCAATTTTTTAGTGCTGAACTATGAAAATTGCGCCAAACGGTTCGAAAGTAATTTTTGACAGACAGACAGACGACAGAAGACGTGATACCAAGTCTTCTTAATATGTACCTAATATTTATTACAATAGCATAATGGTCTTGCGTAACTGAATTAAATGATTAAATGTAATTGCTCAGCTTATTTCACGCTTATATAACTTTGTAAAAGTTACACAAAAAAGTTATATAATTTATTGGTTAGATAAGTTGTTGCGCAATCAAGTAATGTTGGAATCAACCATTATGTAACTTCTGATATTTAATGAGAAGTATAGTGTGAGTATAGAAGTATAGTTTTCCATTTTGGCCAAGAGATAATATTTCCTTGTGGAATATTTTCCTTTATTCAAAATGCCACGTAACTGTAATTGGTTTTCGAAAACTGTTTATATTTTAACGTTTTTGTTTTTTGTAAATATCTGTACCACGCATGTCCTTCTGGATGGTGATCTAAACGGATCCAGCTTCAAGATTAATGCTGACGCAGAACAGGAAGATATAAGATATTTTGTAAGGTGTTCCCGGAAATTCCATAGAAATTTTCACACAATCGATAGAAAGGTGAGTGCAACAAAAAAACATTCACCACAATACAACTGTTTGTTTTCTGTTGCTATACGTCAAAAAAATTGTCCTCATTTGTTTGTAGAGCTGTGTGGCAGGATGTCTTTACCAGGAGCTTAAAATTTTTCGAGGACTTGTCAATCAAAAGCGTAGCAGGCCGTCAGTAAATTTAACTGCCATACGTGAATTCTACAGAACACGCACTAATGCTTCACCTAGCCAAGTAACCAAAGCAGTTGAGATTTATAATTTCACCAAAACACACTCCGGTGAGTGTAACGATAAAAAATTCGTTAATACTTCAATTTGGTTTTATATCATGAACAGTTTTACTTTTATAAAAAACTCCTACGCATTCAGATTTTCATTATGTCGTGAGCAGATTTTGCTAACTTTAGGCTATTTATTATTGTAGATAACGTATTTGATGTTGGTTTGAGTTCTGATGATGTGTTTTATTCCCACGCTTGCACGTATTCCCACTTGTTTCAAGATCGCGCTCGGTCTGTTTGGAAAGATGAAAAGCTGAATAGGACATGGAGTGGAGCTACAGTCAATGTAGTTGCCTAATTGGCTTATACAATATTTATTTGTGTACACAAATTTTCACGCGAAGTTACTAATTTCTTTTGAATAAATTTCTTCATAAACGTTATTTCATAACAGAGTTTTGGTAGTTTCTGGAGTCTTACAACCTAATAGAGTTTTTCATCAATGCCGTCAGCGAATTAAAACAAAGATAATTTTGTATACATCCACAATTACCAGATATTTAGAACGTTTTTTGCTCGCAAATTTTTTTCTGAGAAATGAAAGGTCGCTTTTTTAAAGTTCGATAGTTCACCTGCTTGTCAGTGAAGAATTTAATGTAAAGTAAGTCATCTAAATGCACCCGTTTACAAATGTGGGTAGCTTTCACAGCGTGTCGTCGTTAAGCATCAGTTGAGTCATTTCCAGCTTGCTAAAATCTAGGCTATTTAAGACAGTCAATGTTGCAATTAGAACGAATGTGCAATATTGAGAAATTTGTGAAAAAATGAACAACAAACTACACCCTTTATCTTTGTAACCAACCAAAAATAAAGCCAGAAATGACCTCTGCTTGTACTATGGTTTCCAAATATTTGGAAATGCCACAAAAATTAATTCATCCAATGAACAGTTATATATGACTTGGTTTTACTTGAACACAAGTGAAACTGAGATGATTCAGCCGCTACATGAAACCTTTCTTATCTGACAAGGGAAGTAAGGTAAGTATCACTGGCCGATTTTCTTGAAATTTGTATTAATCAGTGCAACGTGCTGGGTTAATACAGTGCAGCTCTTTGTCGCTTCAAGCATGCATGCATGTTTTCAATCACTGTGGTATCATATACAATTTTGCAAATTGGCCGAAAACTATTTATTTTACCCCTTATGTTGTCAGCTAACTCCAGTTCTGCCCAAGTCACAGATGAAATTTCTTAAAACATTTGCATCACCCGATCCTGTAGTGAATTAACTACATTAATGGGGGATTAATGGTACTCATGTTTACTTTTGAGCATGAACATTTGCTGGACAGTTTAATTTTATTAAAAACGCAATTTCTTGAGCCAAAACTGATAACTGTATTAATTGAAAATGAATTCACCACAATTTACTGCGTTTTAAAATCACTCCAATTCTCCAAGGTGTTGAAAATATGCAACCCCTTTTTTGTTTACAACGAATATTTTGCTTAGCAAAAAGCACTCCAATCTAGCGCATGCTTGTAAACAGAAGAAAACATCCTGAAAAGTAAACCTACACCGTGAGTGAAAACATGCAAAGCAAGCATGCTTTGAAGCTATAAAGAGCTGCACTGCATTAACTGTGTGCGCTTTGGAGGGCAGATTTAATCATGGCCCACCTCAGGTGGAACTGCATCACAGCAGATAATATTTTCACCAATGATTATTTACATCATTTCTGATTGATTAAAACAATTTCCAGAAAATCGGCCACTGATGCTTACCTTATGTCCCTTGTGAGAATCGAACCAAATTCCATGCTTATTTTAAAATCAAGGACCATTTGAGTTAGCCTTATTTACAGTAGCGACAACACGAGAACGGGTTTCAAAACTTTAAGAGAAGCTCTTTTACTCCGTTACACATTGTCACCAAATAATTTTTTTGACACTAACGTCTTTGGGTATTGAAGATTTTTGGCTTCAATTTCGCTCAAAAACTGTTTTACTGAACCAGAATATTGTAAGGAAGACAATGGAGCTCTCGGAATTTTCAAAAAATGTACCCTCGGGGAGTGGGGGTCAATTTTGTCCCCCGCATTCACGTTTCGGGGCAAAAAACGGGTGTTTGCATTCCTACAAACTTTTTCTCAATGGATTGCCCTTAGGTATCATATATTCTGCCAAACACAGTTCTTGGGCTTTATTTTTCCACCCTCAGCTAAGCCAGCGGCAACAGGTGGAGGACTGGTTCCATCACGACTGGAAGGTGAAGAAAAACGGAAATACCTCCTGAAATGTTTTTTGGATTCATCAAAAACATAAATTTTTAATGATTACTTACATTTGCGAGTAATGCTATTTAATTAAACATATTATCAATGAAATGGAAGAGTGTTGAGTTAAATTTAAAGCGAAAAAGATATTTTGTTACTTGTAAACATTATTTTTCCTCACCTTTCAGTCGCGATTGAACCGGTCCTCCACCTGCTGCCGCTTAGCTGAGGGTAGAAAAATGAAGCCATAAACCATGTTTGATATAATATATGATACCTAAGAGGTATCCATTGAGAAAAAGTTTGTAGGAATGCAAACACCCTTTTTCGGCCCCGAAACGTGGACGCAGGGGACAAAATTGACCACCCACTTCTCGGGGGTACAATTTTTGAAAATTCCGAGAGTGCCATCGTCTCTTTCACAATATTCTGGCTTAGTAAAACAGTTTTTGATGAAGGACGCAACTTGGCAGTAACCACTCACACATTTGGAAGTCAAAACATTCAGTAGCTGTGTTTAAGGTTTATTTAAATTCCAAAAACACACGAAAATTTACGAAAGAAAATTTCACTGGAAGTCGGTTATATACTTGATTGGTTAAAGTATTGTGTTGCGTATGGTTATAACGATTGAACCAGATTATGGAAGCATATACATTATCTACTATAGTTATAATGATTGAGATTTATTGTTGTAAGATAAGATAATTTGATTGAGGAAATGGAAATTATAGTATAGACTCTACATTTCTACCTGTCCAACCATATGCAAAAGGGTGGAGGGATAACTTTGTATAATCTGGTAAATATAGTATTATCTGGTAAAGTAAATAGAACTCTGTAGAATAGAAGAATCATTGAGATAACATGTCCAGTTTCCGAAAAACGAATCAATTAGATAAAAAAAGTTAAGTGAGTAAATCGCAACCAAGAACAAATTTCAGATCCTGCTCAATTTTGTGGACGGCAGTAAAATTAATTTGTAATTATTTGGTAAAAAATGACAAAGAGGATTGGTCATTATTAAAATACCAGTTTTTTAAAGCCAGGGACAGACCTAGAGTCCCTGGTGCTAGTCTAAACTAAAAAGACTGGAAAAATTAACAAAAAAAACTAGCATTATTTAAAGATTAAACCTAACTTAGAGCTTAAAATATACCATAACTTAACATTCTAACTTAGGAACACCATCGAGGTTGTTTCTGAAGTTACACGAATCAATCCGTGTTAGTCCCGAAGTGTATCTCAGTCACTTGAGGAGCGATAACATTACTAAACTTTTAAAAGTACATTTAACTGATTTAATACAACCCTATTAAAGTACTTGTCTTTTTATTCCCAACTCTCCTTTCTAATACAACTCTTTTACTTTAATCAACTACTCATCTTCTTTTCTAACACTTCTACACAACAGCCATTGATATAAAATTCAGCTATTTCGTATGACAGCCACTCACACTTAATTGTAAATAACTGATCAGGACATTTCTAATACACTGTTGACAATTGGGGCGTTTAACCTCCCTTAGCTTTACGGTGGGTGTATTATATATATGATTGTATAGATAAGGATTTGTTGACCTTACACTGTTCAAAATTATAGCGGACACGGTGAACTGGTCGGTCACGACCGTACAGACTGACGTACTACGTTAGCATGTTATACATATGATTATTTCACCGAATCATCATCTAACTTTAAATTGATCAACTCTCAATACAGTGCTCTGCAGTGCAACATTGAGAGCCATAATATATCAACTCTCATTCAAATACTGATCACGGAAGTTAATTATATGCATTTGAATTTTTTTGAAAATTATAGCTTCAATTAAATTTACATTTGTTTATACAAACATAAAACACTAACTACTGGCATTGCAGAGCAAAACCAACTTCAAAAACGGAGCAAACAGATATTCCCCACAAAATTTTTTTAAAAAAATTATAGCTTTAATTTAATTTAGAATTTGTAATAGTAACGTAACAAACCAACCTACGCTATTGCCGAGCAAAAACATCTTTGAAAAAAGGAGCAAAAACATTTTCCCCCCACCTTCGCTCGAACCCAAGATCCACACCTGCTTAGTCCGTGCTCTTAACCCCAATGCCACATGTGCTTTGATAGTGGTTTGTGGGAAAAGAACCCAACTACAACTACCATAAGGACGGCTCAAAAGTTCTGCTCTCCGGACAGACATTTGCCTACTATACTTATAGATTGATATTTATAAGCATTCAGTAGCAATTAATAATATTGCCTTCAAACTTATATGATTTAGTTTCATTTCTTTAAAATGATTTGACTTGGTAGTTTGTAGTAGCTTATAATTTTATACAAATAAGCAAATATTCATTAACCATTGTGTTTACTGAAGTTTTCAAAATGGCAAAAGTAAATTGACATTGAGGCAAACACGTCGAAAACATTTGAAAGGTTGCCGCATAAATTTAAATTTCATATGTACTGTATTTTCATTTCGTATTTTTATTTTTTGTACACATCACTCATCCCAGCAGGAGGAAACTGAAAAACATACAGCAATTACAGCACCCGGTTACTTTTTTAAATATACTTGGATATATTCTAATAAATATTTTCCACCAAAACCAATATTTGATTTTGCTTTTATTAATGTTCGAGCTTTGCTGTTTAATTAGCAAAAATCAACAAAGCTAAAATAACCTTGTTTTACTCCGCAATTTAAATGCTCACCTCCTAAATCATGCTTAAAAAAATAAAAAATAATCAAAAGGACATCATTCCACTACTGTTTCTGATACTTATGTAGTCAGTCTGTGCAACGATTCTAGCCTACTTTCCAAAAAATTAAGTCAGAAATATGGTGTTACAAATCAGTTTGGACGTGCTCCGTTTCCACATCAAAACTGGAAAAGTTCTTAAAATTTTGCCGTATTGTTGGAACGACGAATACAGTACTTTTAAAACCGTTCACAATAAGATTTGGCAACGACAATGGAAAAGTTGTATGCTTCTTTTGATCTCGATTTATATTACTTTGGGGATAAGGTTTTTAATAACTATTTTAAAAGGAAACGAGACCCTTCCATACTTACTACTATATACCATATCAGCTACGCTTCAGTGCTCTGGAATTCTAATGATTTTATCGATCACGCGGGTGACGTTTGTTGCCAACTTTTTAGTACGATTAAACGTCTTGAAAACGCCAGCTTAAAACGGGTAAGGAACTGAGTTTTTGTAAAGTCTTGCAAATTTTATGACTTATTTTGTTGTTTAAAAGGTTTTTCAGCTGAACACTGCTGCACCTATGTGCTTGCGAGCTTACCGTTAACGGTACCAATGTATGCTTTCGTCTCTGTTCTCTTCCCTTGTCGCCAACTGAGCTCAGGCATCATCGCTTATTTCCTTTCGGACTCCTGCCGTTCTCCAGGATTGCAAATGATTTCATTTATTATCGAAATGATTTTAGCTTTCATTGTTATTAATATTTCGGTTTTTAACGGGATTCTATTCGGGATGGCGATTCAGGTCTGGAATGATAATCTGGTGGAACTCAAAATGACAGCCAAGAGCATTTCTAAAATCAATGATAAGAAGCAGTGGGAGTTGCTCTTGCAGTACAGAACCTGTCAGGTGTTTACCAAACTAATTAACACGTTTTCGCAGATGTACATTCTTCCCAATATTCAGACCGCAGGGTGTGCAATAATAATTGCCGGCTTATATACATCAATAATCTCACGAGGGCAGCTGCCACCATTGTTTTATATTGCGATTGTACTTTACCTCATTGTTATTTTGATGTTTTGCTGTGTAGTTTTGGATGTTTGTAGCAGAGGTTTGCTGTATTCCAAATCATTTCTTGGTTCACTCAGAAAGTGGCCATTGCAAAAGAATAAACTGTTTCGTATCTATATGAGATCCATCCCAGTTTTGAAAATTCAAACCGGGCCGTTTCATGCTGTAGATCGAGGTAGAGTGATGGCCATGTTTAAGTTTTGCTTGCAAAGAACGGCTTTTCTTGTTTTCAAATCTAGAGCGACCACATAATACTTATATCCAAATTTCTAAACATAGTACATATGTAACTAGCATTAACTTTATCCTGCTGTTAATTATTGTAGTTAGCGCCTTTCATTAACTAAAAAGCAATAAGCACCGGCACTTTACAATTTTGCTTAAAAAATGTTTTCATAATTTTGCAAGTGGAAGCCAAAAGTTTATATCTACAGCTGATTTCAGATGTTTTATAGTGATAGCAAAATTTAGTTTTAATCATACGTTTAATTACTGGAATATCACTTAACGCAAATTTACATTTAGGAAGTTTGAATGTTGCTTGCTTACGATTGCATATCTACAAATTGGGCGCTTCGTTCAGTATAAGGCTTCAGACACCGATGTTAACGAGATGTCTATTTAAAATGATTGGCAATGTTAAATAAAGTTGAAAATAAAATTTTCAAAGTTGAAAAACGAACTGAAGGAAATATTATATTTCATGTCCAAGAGGGAAAAACGTCTAGCTATAAGTTTCCATTTCGTTGGCCGTAGCAGTAAATGTAGAGTTAAAGCTAATATTAACTGCAGGGCACAGCAATTTTGAAATTCGGTTTCAATAATTAAGCATCAGACTTGATGACAAACAAATTGATGTATTGACAATTTAAACGTTTTTAATTTTTGGGTTCCACATTTATAGGCCCTCACCTCGCTTATGACTTCAAGTCTGTCTAAAACTATAATAGATAATTAATCTGATAAATAATTTTGCGGCAAACGAACCTGAAAATTAAATTCTATTTATTTCCCATCTTTGACATGACATATTCAGTTTCCTTCAGTTCGATTTTAATTTTCAAATCTTTCAAATGTAATGTTTGTGACATAGCATTTTGTAGCAATCGGATGTCATAAAAACATACTAGAATCCACGCTGGGAGAGACCTTTCAGGTTTCATGTTTACGAAAAAGCCTTTCGTAGGAGCTCGGATTTAAAATGTCATTTAAAAAACTCACAAGGAATCGGGGAATAGCTTCTTTGGTATAATTTGTAATTCGAGCCGTACAACATCCGCTTTTGGGTACTGAACTAGAAATGTTTTGGATTTTTGTGTGTTGACAGTTAATTTGTTAGATGCTATGTTTTGAAGTATTTGAAAAACTGTATGCCAAATATTTGATACATGATTTTATTTATTATGGGTACCACTAGAGCCGGGTTGGCCAATAACGCAGCCGTAGCGCATTTGACCTGGTATTAAATTTCCCAACTGCAGGTCTGCTCAACGCTTTTCTTCGCTGCATACTTCACATTAATATAACCTTATTTAAAATCGGCACTTACATGAAAAACCAGAAAGACCCGCAGGTTAACGATGTGCCTAAAACCAATTTTGTTCGCAATTACGATGTATGTTCAAATGCTTGAATAAGAATAACTCGATTTACGAAAGATTATGTATCATTTATTTAAAACGTCGATTGATATGCAAATTACTTAAAATTGACATGGCATTAAATTAGTTTAAAAATACAAGTTATGAACAAGTAATAAATACGTAATAAATGTTAGTAAACAATAATTAGGTGGAAATTATATTTTCTCAGCTAATTCAATTACATTACTCTCGACAACAAACATCCTTTAGTGTTTTATAATACTATACTATAATTTGTTTGGAGTTAGCATTAGCAAACTGTTGTTACAATGGATTTAGCCATACGATTTCTCATGTTAATGGATTTAGCAACGATTTTCACATGTAATGGATTTAGCATACACTTTCACCGTT